>JANJGN010000850.1:0-177500 GCA_026770705.1 Isurus oxyrinchus | reverse complement strand
GGATGGGGTAATGAGGAGGTGGGGATGGGGTACTGGGGTAATGGGGATGGGGTAATGGGGAGGTGGGGGTGGGGGAAGGGGAGGTGGGGATGGGGTAGTGAGGAGTTGGGGATGGGGTAGTGAGGAGTTGGGGATGGGGTATTGGGGTAATGGGGATGGGGTAGTGGGGAGGTGGGGGTGGGGTAGTGAGGAGTTGGGGATGGGGTAGTGAGGAGTTGGGGATGGGGTATTGGGGTAATGGGGATGGGGTAGTGAGGAGTTGGGGATGGGGTATTGGGGTAATGGGGATGGGGTAGTGAGGAGTTGGGGATGGGGGGAGGGGAGGTGGGGATGGGGTAGTGAGGAGTTGGGGATGGGGTAGTGAGGAGTTGGGGATGGGGTATTGGGGTAATGGGGATGGGGTAGTGAGGAGTTGGGGATGGGGTATTGGGGTAATGGGGATGGGGTAGTGAGGAGTTGGGGATGGGGGGAGGGGAGGTGGGGATGGGGTAGTGAGGAGTTGGGGATGGGGTAGTGAGGAGTTGGGGATGGGGGGAGGGGAGGTGGGGATGGGGTAGTGAGGAGTTGGGGATGGGGTATTGGGGTAATGGGGATGGGGTAGTGAGGAGTTGGGGATGGGGGGAGGGGAGGTGGGGATGGGGTAGTGAGGAGTTGGGGATGGGGTATTGGGGTAATGGGGATGGGTTGTGGGGAGGTGGGTGTGGGGAAGGGACAGAGCGTTTATGCAGCTGGAGCAGCCTATCAGGATTGAGGGAGCACGCGGTCTGATTGGTGCGTTCTCTGTAGGGATGGAGCTAGTCGCTGTGGACTCTTCTGTGCTGCTAGCTTCATCTGTCAACAAATCCGATTGGAGAGATCAGTGGATGTGTTCCAGGCGGTAAAAACCATACGCAGCAGCAGACCCCAGGCTGTCAGCACCACGGTAAGTGGATCACTGACCCCGGTTCATCAGCACCACGGTAAGTGGATCACTGATCCCAGTTCATCAGCACCACGGTAAGTGGATCACTGACCCCGGTTCATCAGCACCACGGTAAGTGGATCACTGATCCCGGTTCATCAGCACCACGGTAAGTGGATCACTGATCCCGGTTCATCAGCACCACGGTAAGTGGATCACTGGATCACTTATCTCAGGGAAAGACTGTGGTGTTGTGGTATTGTTACTGGAATGGTAATCCAGCGTTGATCCCCTGGCTTGATGGTAATGGTAGAGTGGGGGATATGCTGGGCCATGAGGTTACAGATTGTGTCCGAGTACAATTCTGCTGCTGCTGATGGCCCACAGCACCTCATGGATGTCCAGTCTGGAGTTGCTAGATCTGTTTGACTCAATCAGCTCAGTCTGTAGTGGTGCTACCGAGCCACTCTTGGTGATGGACATTGAAGTCCCCCACCCAGAGTACATTCTGCACCCTCGCCACCCTCAGTGCTTCCTCCAAGTGGTGTTTAACATGGAGGAAGCACTGATTCATCAGCTGAGGGAGGGCGGTACGTGGTAATCAGCAGGAGGTTTCCTTGTCCATGTTTGACCTGATGCCATGAGACAACCCAGGGTAATGCTCTGGGTACCCGGGTGCAATCCCACCACAGCTGGTGGTGGAATTTAAGTTCAATAGATATCTGGAATTGAAATTCTAATGATGACCATGAAACCATTGCCGATGGATGTAAAAACCCAACTGGTTCACTAATGTCCTTTAGGGAAGGAAACCTGCCATCCCATGTGACTCCAGACCCACAGCAATGTGGTTGCCTCTTAACTACCCCCTGAAATGGCCCAGCAAACCATTCGGATGTATCAAAGCACTAAAAAGTCTAAAAGGATTGGAGCCAGCCAGACACCCTCGCAATCAACCCTGCAAAGTCCTCCTTACTAACGCCTGGAGGCTAGTGCCAAAACTGGGAGAGCGTCTCACAGACTAGGCAAGCAACAGCCTGACATAGTCATCGTCACGGAATCATACCTTACAGATAGTGTCCCAGACACCACCATCACCATCCCTGGGTATGTCCCTGGGTATATCCCTTACAGATAGTGTCCCAGACACCACCATCACCATCCCTGGGTACGTCCCTGGGTATATCCTTACAGATAGTGTCCCAGACACCACCATCACCATCCCTGGGTATGTCCCTGGGTATATCCTTACAGATAGTGTCCCAGACACCACCATCACCATCCCTGGGTATGTCCCTGGATATATCCCTTACAGATAGTGTCCCAGACACCACCATCACCATCCCTGGGTATGTCCCTGGGTATATCCCTTACAGATAGTGTCCCAGACACCACCATCACCATCCCTGGGTATGTCCCTGGATATATCCCTTACAGATAATGTCCCAGACACCACCATCACCATCCCTGGGTATGTCCCTGGGTATATCTCTTACAGATAGTGTCCCAGACACCACCATCACCATCCCTGGGTATGTCCCTGGGTATATCCCTTACAGATAATGTCCCAGACACCACCATCACCATCCCTGGGTATGTCGCTGGGTATATCCCTTACAGATAATGTCCCAGACACCACCATCACCGTCCCTGGGTATGTCCCTGGGTATATCTCTTACAGATAGTGTCCCAGACACCACCATCACCATCCTTGGGTATGTCCCTGGGTATATCTCTTACAGATAGTGTCCCAGACACCACCATCACCGTCCCTGGGTATATCCCTTACAGATAATGTCCCAGATACCACCATCACCATCCCTGGGTATGTCCCTGGGTATATCCCTTACAGATAGTGTCCCAGACACCACCATCACCGTCCCTGGGTATGTCCCTGGGTATATCCCTTACAGATAGTGTCCCAGCCACCACCATCACCGTCCCTGGGTATGTCCCTGGGTATATCCCTTACAGATAATGTCCCAGATACCACCATCACCATCCCTGGGTATGTCCCTGGGTATATCCCTTACAGATAGTGTCCCAGACACCACCATCACCATCCCTGGGTATGTCCCTGGGTATATCTCTTACAGATAGTGTCCCAGACACCACCATCACCATCCCTGGGTATGTCCCTGGGTGTATCTCTTACAGATAATGTCCCAGACACCACCATCACCGTCCCTGGGTATGTCCCTGGGTATATCTCTTACAGATAGTGTCCCAGACACCACCATCACCATCCCTGGGTATGTCCCTGGGTGTATCCCTTACAGATAATGTCCCAGACACCACCATCACCATCCCTGGGTATGTCCCTGGGTATATCTCTTACAGATAGTGTCCCAGACACCACCATCACCATCCCTGGGTATGTCCCTGGGTATATCCCTTACAGATAGTGTCCCAGACAGCACCATCACCGTCCCTGGGTATGTCCTATCCCACCGACAGGACAGGCCCAGCAGAGGTGGTGACACAGTGGTATACAGTCAGGAGGGAGTTTCCCTGGGAGTCCTCAACATCAACTCCAAACCCCATGAAGTCTCGTGGCATCAGGTCAAACATGGACAAGGAAACCTCCTGCTGATGACCACGTCCCGCCCTCCCTCAGCTGCTGAATCAGTGCTTCCTCCATGTTAAACATCACTTGGAGGAAGCACTGAGGGTGGCGAGGGTGCAGAATGTACTCTGGGTGGGGGACTTCAATGTCCATCACCAAGAGTGGCTCGGTAGCACCACTACTGACTGAGCTGGCTGAGTCAAACAGATCTAGCAACTCCAGACTGGACATCCATGAGGTGCTGTGGGCCATCAGCAGCAGCAGAATTGTACTTGAACACAATCTGTAACCTCATGGCCCAACATATCCCCCACTCTACCATTACCATTCAAGCCAGGGGATCAACCCTGGTTCAATGAAGAGTGCGGAGGGCATGCCAGGAGCAGCACCAGGCTTACCTCAAAATGAGGTGTCAACCTGGTGAAGCTATAACACAGGACTACTTGCGTGCCAAACAGCATAATCAGCAAGTAATAGACAGAGCTAAGCGATCCCAAAACCAATGGATCAGATCTGAGCTCTGCAGTCCTGCTACATCCAGTTGTGAATGGTGGTGGACAATTAAACAACTCACTGGAGGAGGAGGCTCCACAAATATCCCCATCCTCAATGATGAAGGAGCCCAGCACATCAGTGCACAAGATAAGGCTGAAGCATTTGCTACAATCTTCAGCCAGAAGTGCCGAATGGATGATCCATCTCGGCCTCCCCTGGAGGTCCCCAGCATCACAGATGCCAGTCTTCAGACAATTCGATTCACTCCACATGATATCAAGAAACGGCTAAAGGCACTGGATACTGCAAAGGCTATGGGACCTGACAATATTCCAGCCATAGTGCTGAAGACTTGTGCTCCAGAACTTGCCGCTCCCCTAGCCAAGCTGTTCCATTACAGCTACAACACTGGCATCTACCCGGCTATGTGGAAAATTGCCCAGGTATGTCCTGTACACAAAAAGCAGGACAAATCCAACCCGGCCAATTACCGCCCCATCAGCCTACTCTCCATCATCAGTAAAGTAATGGAAGGGGTCATCAACAGTGCTATCAAGCGGCACTTGCTTAGCAATAACCTGCTCACTGACACCCAGTTTGGGTTCCACCAGGGCCACTCAGCTCCTGACCTCATTACAGCCTTGGTTCAAACATGGACAAAAGAGCTGAACTCCCAAGGTGAGGTGAGAGTGACTGTCCTTGACATCAAGGCAGCATTTGACCGAGTGTGGCATCAAGGAGCCCCAGCAAAACTGGAGTTAATGGGAATCAGAGGGAAAACTCTCCGCTGGTTGGAGTCACACCTAGCACAAAGGAAGATGGTTGGAGGTCAGTCATCTCAGTTCCAGGACATCACTGCAGGAGTTCCTCAGGGTAGTGTCCTCAGCCCAACCATCTTCAGCTGCTTCATCAATGACCTTCCTTCCATCATAAGGTCAGAAGTGGGGATGTTCGCTGATGATTGCACAATGTTCAGCACCATTTGCAACTCCTCAGATACTGAAGCAATTCATGTCCAAATGCAGCAAGATCTGGACAATATCCAGGCTTGGGCTGACAAGTGGCAAGTAACATTCACACCACACAAGTGTCAGGCAATGACCATCTCCAACAAGAGGGAATCTAACCATCGCCCCTTGGTGTTCAATGGCAATACCATCACTGAATCCCCCACTATCAACATCCTGGGGGTTACCATTGACCAGAAACTGAACTAGATTAGCCATATAAATACTGTGGCTACAAGAGCAGGTCAGAGGCTAGGAATCCCGTGACACATAACTCACCTCCTGACTCCCCAAAGCCTGTCCACCATCTACAAGGCACAAGTCAGGAGTGTGATGGAATACTCCCCACTTGCCTGGATGAGTGCAGCTCCCACAACACTCAAGAAGCTTGACACCGTCCAGGACAAAGCAGCCGCTTGATTGGCACCACATCCACAAACATTCACTCCCTCCACCACTGACACACAGTAGCAGCAGTGTGTACCATCTATAAGGTGCACTGCAGGAATTCACCAAGACTCCTTAGACAGCACCTTCCAAACCCACGCCCACTACCATCTAGAAGGACAAGGACAGCAGATAGATGGGAACACCACCACCTGGAAGTTCCCCTCCAAGTCACTCACCATCCTGACTTGGAAATATATCACCGTTCCTTCACTGTCACTGGGTCAAAATCCTGGAACTCCCTCCCTAACAGCACTGTGGGTGTACCTACACCACATGGACTGCAGCGGTTCAAGAAGGCAGCTCACCACCACCTTCTCAAGGGCAACAAGGGATGGGCAATAAATGTTGGCCCAGCCAGTGAAGCTCACACCTAGTGAATGAATTTAAAAAAATGATTAGTTACATCCTTTCACCCTCCCCCCCCACCCCAGTTTGCCACCATTTGTGGCCGTCACAGGAGCTGGGCCCTCCCCTTGGCTTTGTTCAAGGGATTATCGGTTGCACAGGCCCCTCAACCACATCCAGCTGGCAATCTAGCACAAAGAGGCATCCTCTATCAAAGCACTGGCAAATCCTGCATTATCTCACGTTTGAATCAAAGGTCCAAGCGATGTCTGTATTACACGATTCATGAGGCGGTGGGAGCTGATACCTGCTTGACAGATCACTGGCTTGTTTGATTGCTTGATGAACATCCACCGAGTACCAATATCCTAAGGCCCAAAAGTCCAAGAGGAACATGATCAATGTCTCATCTCCAAAGCAGTCCAACCAAAGGGAGGAATTCCAAGTGCAGCTCACAACCAAACTGGAAAATCTTCACATCTCCAACTCAATTCCAGAACAGTGGGGTCAAATAAAGTCAGTTATATTAGACAGCATGGTCTTTCCAGTCTATATTAGACTGTGTCCAGACCACTGATTTATTTAAGTGCTGTTGAAATACGTGACCTTATGTGAACAAAAACAAGTCTTTATTGCCTGGCAGAACTACCCAAGGCCACAGGTCAAGAAGGCGGCATTCCAACAGCACAAGGCTGACTGCCAAAGACCAATCCAGAAGATAAGAGACAAGGGATGAGGAGAGAAAGCCGTCAGATCCGCCAATACGCTGACCATCATGACCTGTGAAGCATTTTTGAAGCCACCAGGGTCACCTTCAAATCAAGAACAAAGCACAAAACCCTTCACTCACCAGATGCTCCTTCTCTTCTTAAAAATGGCAATGCCACTCATCAAGGGTGGAAAGAGCATTTTCGACATCTCTTCAACCATGAATCCATAGAGGCAGCTGAAGCTCTCCAGGCTGTGCCTGTGGTGCGATTCAGAGGTGAACCCATCGATGGGAGAGCTGCAACAAGCAATCAAACAGATGATGAACAGCAAAGCCAGTGGCCCGAATGTATTCCAGAGGGGTCTTCAAAGCTGATGGGTCTTTGCTTACATCGAGACTCCACAAACACATCCTATGGATTTGGAAGGGAAGAGAAATTTCCCACTTCAGGAATGCGACAATTATAACCATCTTCAAGAAGGGAGGCTTGAAACTTGGAAGCTGTTGACGTATTTCCCTCTTGTCTGTAGCAGGGAAATTCCTGACAGGCATTCTACTTCCTGTGGTTGAGGAAATCCTCCCAGAGACACAGTGTGGCTTTATGCTTCCAGGGCAACATCCAACATGATCCTTCTTGCTGGACAAATCCAAGAAAACTGTTGAGAATAACCCCAGGAACTCCTCATTGCATCATCAACCTGACCAAAGCATTTGACTCAGTAAAACTGCGAGGCTGTGTGGAATGTGCTCCAGAGATTTGGATGTCCGAGAAACTTCACCAAATCCTGCAACTGCTTCAGGATAATGTGACTGCAACTGTCTCGAGTGGGAGATCTGAAACAGCCACCTTCAAAACCCAGACCTGTGTCAAGTAAGGCAGTGTGATAGCCCCATACTACTTACAATCTACCTGATAGTGGCCATTCCCCTCATCAAAGATCAACAGTCCTCTGGTGTGGGTATTAAAGACATCTAGATGAAAAACTCTTCAAGCTCAGTTGCCTCCATGCCTACACTAAGCTGATGACTATACATGATGAATAGTTGGGGAAGGATTGCAGTGGGTTGATGAATAGTTTGGGGGAGGATTGCAGTGGATTGATAAATAGTTAGGGAAGGATTGCAGTGGATTGATGAATAGTTTGGGGTAGGACTGCAGTGGATTGATGAATAGTTTGGGGGAGGATTGCAGTGGATTGATGAATAGTTTGGGAAAGATTGCACTGAATTGATGAATAGTTTGGGGGAGGATTGCAGTGGATTGATGAATAGTTTGGGGGAGGATTGCAGTGGATTGATGAATAGTTTGGGGGAGGATTGCAGTGGATTGATGAATAGTTTGGGAAGGATTGCACTGAATTGATGAATAGTTTGGGGGAGGATTGCAGTGGATTGATGAATAGTTTGGGGGAGGATTTCAGTGGATTGATGAATAGTTTGGGGAAGGATTGCAGTGGATTGATGAATAGTTTGGGGGAGGATTTCAGTGGATTGATGAATAGTTTGGGGGAGGATTTCAGTGGATTGATGAATAGTTTGGGGGAGGATTGCAGTGAATTGATGAATAGTTTGGGGGAAGATTGCAGTGGATTGATGAATAGTTTGGGGGAGGATTGCAGTGGATTGATGAATAGTTTGGGAAGTATTGCAGTAGATTGATGAATAGTTTGGGAAGGATTGCAGTGGATTGATGAATACTTTGGGGGAGGATTGCAGTGGATTGATGAATAGTTTGGGGGAGGATTGCAGTGGATTGATAAATAGTTTGGGGGAGGATAACAGTGGATTGATGAATAGTTTGGGGAAGGATTTCAGTGGATTGATGAATAGTTTGCGGAGGATTGCAGTGGATGGATGAATAGTTTGCGGAGGATTGCAGTGGATTGATGAATAGTTAGGGGAAGGATTGCAGTGGTTTGATGAATAATTTGGGGGAGGATTGCAGTGGGTTGATGAATAGTTTGGGGGAGGATTGCAGCGGATTGATGAATAGTTTGGGGGAGGATTGCAGTGGATTGATGAATAGTTTGGGGGAGGATTGCAGTGGACTGATGAATAGTTTGGGGGAGCATTTCAGTGGATTGATGAATAGTTAGGGGGAGGATTGCAGTGGATTGATAAATAGTTTGGGGGAGGATAGCAGTGGATTGATGAAGAGTTTAGGGGAGGATTGCAGTGGATTGAAGAATAGTTTGGGAAGGATTGCAGTGGATTGATGAATAGTTTGGGGGAGGATTGCAGTGGATTGATGAATAGATTGAGGGAGGATTGCAGTGAATTGATGAATAGTTTGGGGGAGGATTGCAGTGGATTGATGAATAGTTTGGGAAGGATTGCAGTGGATTGATGAATAGTTTGGGGGAGGATTCCAGTGGATTGAAGAATAGTTTGGGAAGGATTGCAGTGGATTGATGAATAGTTTGGGGGAGGATTGCAGTGGATTGATGAATAGTCTGGGGGAAGACTTCTGTGGATTGATGAATAGTTTGGGGAGGATTGCAGTGGGTTGATGAATAGTTTGGGGGAGGATTGCAGTGGATTGATGAATAGTTTGGGGGAGGATTTCAGGGGATTGATGAAAAGTTTGGGGGAGAATTGCAGTGGATTGATGAATATTTTGGGGGAGGATTGCAGAGAATTGATGTATAGTTTGGGGGAGGATTTCAGTGGATTGATGAATAGTTTGCGGAGGATTGTAGTGGATTGATGACTAGTTTGGGGGAGGATTTCAGTGGATTGATGAATAGTTTGCGGAGGATTGCAGTGGATTGATGAATAGTTTGGGGGAGGATTTCAGTGGATAGATGAATAGTTTTGGGGAGGATTGCAATGGATTGATGAATAGTTTGGTGAGGATTGCAGTGGATTGATGAATAGTGTGCGGAGGATTGCACTGGGTTGATGAATAGTTTCGGGGAGGATTTCAGTTGATTGATGAATAGTTTCGGGGAGGATTGCAGTGGATTGATGAATAGTTTGAGGAGGGTTGCATTGGGTTGATGAATAGTTTGGGGGAGGATTTCCGTGGATTCATGAATAGTTTGGGGGAGGATTGCAGTGGATTGATGGATAGTTTGGGGGAGGATTGCAGTTGATTGATGAATAGTTTGCGGAGGATTGCAGTGGATTGATGAATAGTTTGGGGGAGGGTTGCAGTGAATTGATGAATAGTTTGGGGGAGGACTGCAATGGATTGATGAATAGTTTGGGGGAGGGTTGCAGTGAATTGATGAATAGTTTGGGGGAGGATTGCAGTGGTTTGATGAATAGTTTGGGGGAGGATTTCAGTGGATTGATGAATAGTTTGGGGGAGGATTGCAGTGGATTGATAAATAGTGTGGGAAGGATTGCAGTGGATTGATGAATAGTTTGGGGGACGATTGCAGTGGATGGATGAATAGTTTGGCGGAGGATTGCAGTGGATTGATGAATAGTTTGGGGGAGGATTGCAATGGATTGATGAATAGTTGGCGGAGAATTGCAGTGGATTGATGAATAGTTTGGGGGAGGATTGCAATGGATTGCTGAGTTTGCGGAGGATTGCAGTGGGTTGATGAATAGTTTGGGGGAGGATTGCAGTGGATTGATGAATAGTTTGGGGGAGGATTTCAGTGAAATGATGAATAATTTGCAGAGGATTGCAGTGGATTGATGAATAGTTTGGGAAGGATTTCTGTGGATTGATGAATAGTTTGAGGGAGGATTGCAGTGGATTGATGAATAGTTTGGGAAGGATTGCATTGGATTGATGAATAGTTTGGGGGAGGATTTCAGTGGATTGATGAATAGTTTGGGGGAGGATTGCAGTGGATTGATGAATAGTTTGGGGGAGGATTGCAGTGGATTGATGAATAGTTTGGGGCAGGACTGCAGTGAATTGATGAATGGTTTGGTGGAGGATTGCAGTCGGTTGATGAATAGTTTGGGGGAGGATTGCAGTGGGTTGATGAATAGTTTGCGTAGGATTGCAGTGGATTGATGAATAGTTTGGGGGAGGAATGCAGCGGATTGATGAATAGTTTGCGGAGGATTGCAGTAGATTGATGAATAGTTTGGGGGAGGATTGCAGTGGATTGATGAATAGTTTGGGGAAGGATTTCAGTGGATTGATGAATAGTTTGCGGAGGATTGCAGTGGATGGATGAATAGTTTGCGGAGGATTGCAGTGGATTGATGAATAGTTAGGGGAAGGATTGCAGTGGTTTGATGAATAATTTGGGGGAGGATTGCAGTGGGTTGATGAATAGTTTGGGGGAGGATTGCAGCGGATTGATGAATAGTTTGGGGGAGGATTGCAGTGGATTGATGAATAGTTTGGGGGAGGATTGCAGTGGACTGATGAATAGTTTGGGGGAGCATTTCAGTGGATTGATGAATAGTTAGGGGGAGGATTGCAGTGGATTGATAAATAGTTTGGGGGAGGATAGCAGTGGATTGATGAAGAGTTTAGGGGAGGATTGCAGTGGATTGAAGAATAGTTTGGGAAGGATTGCAGTGGATTGATGAATAGTTTGGGGGAGGATTGCAGTGGATTGATGAATAGATTGAGGGAGGATTGCAGTGAATTGATGAATAGTTTGGGGGAGGATTGCAGTGGATTGATGAATAGTTTGGGAAGGATTGCAGTGGATTGATGAATAGTTTGGGGGAGGATTCCAGTGGATTGAAGAATAGTTTGGGAAGGATTGCAGTGGATTGATGAATAGTTTGGGGGAGGATTGCAGTGGATTGATGAATAGTCTGGGGGAAGACTTCTGTGGATTGATGAATAGTTTGGGGAGGATTGCAGTGGGTTGATGAATAGTTTGGGGGAGGATTGCAGTGGATTGATGAATAGTTTGGGGGAGGATTTCAGGGGATTGATGAAAAGTTTGGGGGAGAATTGCAGTGGATTGATGAATATTTTGGGGGAGGATTGCAGAGAATTGATGTATAGTTTGGGGGAGGATTTCAGTGGATTGATGAATAGTTTGCGGAGGATTGTAGTGGATTGATGACTAGTTTGGGGGAGGATTTCAGTGGATTGATGAATAGTTTGCGGAGGATTGCAGTGGATTGATGAATAGTTTGGGGGAGGATTTCAGTGGATAGATGAATAGTTTTGGGGAGGATTGCAATGGATTGATGAATAGTTTGGTGAGGATTGCAGTGGATTGATGAATAGTGTGCGGAGGATTGCACTGGGTTGATGAATAGTTTCGGGGAGGATTTCAGTTGATTGATGAATAGTTTCGGGGAGGATTGCAGTGGATTGATGAATAGTTTGAGGAGGGTTGCATTGGGTTGATGAATAGTTTGGGGGAGGATTTCCGTGGATTCATGAATAGTTTGGGGGAGGATTGCAGTGGATTGATGGATAGTTTGGGGGAGGATTGCAGTTGATTGATGAATAGTTTGCGGAGGATTGCAGTGGATTGATGAATAGTTTGGGGGAGGGTTGCAGTGAATTGATGAATAGTTTGGGGGAGGACTGCAATGGATTGATGAATAGTTTGGGGGAGGGTTGCAGTGAATTGATGAATAGTTTGGGGGAGGATTGCAGTGGTTTGATGAATAGTTTGGGGGAGGATTTCAGTGGATTGATGAATAGTTTGGGGGAGGATTGCAGTGGATTGATAAATAGTGTGGGAAGGATTGCAGTGGATTGATGAATAGTTTGGGGGACGATTGCAGTGGATGGATGAATAGTTTGGCGGAGGATTGCAGTGGATTGATGAATAGTTTGGGGGAGGATTGCAATGGATTGATGAATAGTTGGCGGAGAATTGCAGTGGATTGATGAATAGTTTGGGGGAGGATTGCAATGGATTGCTGAGTTTGCGGAGGATTGCAGTGGGTTGATGAATAGTTTGGGGGAGGATTGCAGTGGATTGATGAATAGTTTGGGGGAGGATTTCAGTGAAATGATGAATAATTTGCAGAGGATTGCAGTGGATTGATGAATAGTTTGGGAAGGATTTCTGTGGATTGATGAATAGTTTGAGGGAGGATTGCAGTGGATTGATGAATAGTTTGGGAAGGATTGCATTGGATTGATGAATAGTTTGGGGGAGGATTTCAGTGGATTGATGAATAGTTTGGGGGAGGATTGCAGTGGATTGATGAATAGTTTGGGGGAGGATTGCAGTGGATTGATGAATAGTTTGGGGCAGGACTGCAGTGAATTGATGAATGGTTTGGTGGAGGATTGCAGTCGGTTGATGAATAGTTTGGGGGAGGATTGCAGTGGGTTGATGAATAGTTTGCGTAGGATTGCAGTGGATTGATGAATAGTTTGGGGGAGGAATGCAGCGGATTGATGAATAGTTTGCGGAGGATTGCAGTAGATTGATGAATAGTTTGGGGGAGGATTGCAGTGGATTGATGAATAGTTTGGGGGAGGATTGCAGTGGATTGATGAATAGTTTGGGAAGGTTTGCAGTGGATTGATGAATAGTTTGGGGGAGGATTGCAGTGGATTGATGAATAGTTTGGGGGAGGATTTCAGTGGATTGATGAATAGTTTGCGGAGGATTGCAGTGGATGGATGAATAGTTTGCGGAGGATTGCAGTGGATTGATGAATAGTTTGGGGAAGGATTGCAGTGGATTGATGAATAATTTGGGGGAGGATTGCAGTGGGTTGGTGAATAGTTTGGGGGAGGATTGCAGTGGGTTGATGAATAGTTTGGGGGAGGATTGCAGCGGAATGATGAATAGTTTGGGGGAGGATTGCAGTGGATTGATGAATAGTTTGGGGGAGGATTGCAGTGGATTGATGAATAGTTTGGGGGAGCATTTCAGTGGATTGATGAATAGTTAGGGGGAGGATTGCAGTGGATTGATGAATAGTTTGGGGGAGGATAGCAGTGGATTGATGAAGAGTTTAGGGGAGGATTGCAGTGGATTGAAGAATAGTTTGGGAAGGATTGCAGTGGATTGATGAATAGTTTGGGGGAGGATTGCAGTGGATTGATGATTAGATTGAGGGAGGATTGCAGTGAATTGATGAATAGTTTGGGGGAGGATTGCAGTGGATTGATGATTAGATTGAGGGAGGATTGCAGTGAATTGATGAATAGTTTGGGGGAGGATTGCAGTGGATTGATGAATAGTTTGGGGGAGGATTGCAGTGGATTGATGAATAGTTTGGGGGAGGATTTCAGTGGATTGATGAATAGTTTGCGGAGGATTGCAGTGGATGGATGAATAGTTTGCGGAGGATTGCAGTGGATTGATGAATAGTTTGGGGAAGGATTGCAGTGGATTGATGAATAATTTGGGGGAGGATTGCAGTGGGTTGGTGAATAGTTTGGGGGAGGATTGCAGTGGGTTGATGAATAGTTTGGGGGAGGATTGCAGTGGATTGATGAATAGTTTGGGGGAGGATTCCAGTGGATTGATGAATATTTTGGGGGAGGATTGCAGAGAAATGATGTATAGTTTGGGGGAGGATTTCAGTGGATTGATGAATAGTTTGCGGAGGATTGTAGTGGATTGATGACTAGTTTGGGGGAGGATTTCAGTGGATTGATGAATAGTGTGCGGAGGATTGCACTGGGTTGATGAATAGTTTCGGGGAGGATTTCAGTTGATTGATGAATAGTTTCGGGGAGGATTGCAGTGGATTGATGAATAGTTTGGGGGAGGATTGCAGTGAATTGATGAATAGTTTGGGGGAAGATTGCAGTGGATTGATGAATAGTTTGGGGGAGGATTGCAGCGGATTGATGAATAGTTTGGGGGAGGATTGCAGTGGATTGATGAATAGTTTGGGGGAGGATTGCAGTGGATTGATGAATAGTTTGGGGGAGGATTCCAGTGGATTGATGAATATTTTGGGGGAGGATTGCAGAGAAATGATGTATAGTTTGGGGGAGGATTTCAGTGGATTGATGAATAGTTTGCGGAGGATTGTAGTGGATTGATGACTAGTTTGGGGGAGGATTTCAGTGGATTGATGAATAGTGTGCGGAGGATTGCACTGGGTTGATGAATAGTTTCGGGGAGGATTTCAGTTGATTGATGATTAGTTTCGGGGAGGATTGCAGTGGATTGATGAATAGTTTGGGGGAGGATTGCAGTGAATTGATGAATAGTTTGGGGGAAGATTGCAGTGGATTGATGAATAGTTTGGGGGAGGATTGCAGTGGATTGATGAATAGTTTGGGAAGTATTGCAGTAGATTGATGAATAGTTTGGGAAGGATTGCAGTGGATTGATGAATACTTTGGGGGAGGATTGCAGTGGATTGATGAATAGTTTGGGGGAGGATTGCAGTGGATTGATAAATAGTTTGGGGGAGGATAACAGTGGATTGATGAATAGTTTGGGGAAGGATTTCAGTGGATTGATGAATAGTTTGCGGAGGATTGCAGTGGATGGATGAATAGTTTGCGGAGGATTGCAGTGGATTGATGAATAGTTAGGGGAAGGATTGCAGTGGTTTGATGAATAATTTGGGGGAGGATTGCAGTGGGTTGATGAATAGTTTGGGGGAGGATTGCAGCGGATTGATGAATAGTTTGGGGGAGGATTGCAGTGGATTGATGAATAGTTTGGGGGAGGATTGCAGTGGACTGATGAATAGTTTGGGGGAGCATTTCAGTGGATTGATGAATAGTTAGGGGGAGGATTGCAGTGGATTGATAAATAGTTTGGGGGAGGAAAGCAGTGGATTGATGAAGAGTTTAGGGGAGGATTGCAGTGGATTGAAGAATAGTTTGGGAAGGATTGCAGTGGATTGATGAATAGTTTGGGGGAGGATTGCAGTGGATTGATGAATAGATTGAGGGAGGATTGCAGTGAATTGATGAATAGTTTGGGGGAGGATTGCAGTGGATTGATGAATAGTTTGGGAAGGATTGCAGTGGATTGATGAATAGTTTGGGGGAGGATTCCAGTGGATTGAAGAATAGTTTGGGAAGGATTGCAGTGGATTGATGAATAGTTTGGGGGAGGATTGCAGTGGATTGATGAATAGTCTGGGGGAAGACTTCTGTGGATTGATGAATAGTTTGGGGAGGATTGCAGTGGGTTGATGAATAGTTTGGGGGAGGATTGCAGTGGATTGATGAATAGTTTGGGGGAGGATTTCAGGGGATTGATGAAAAGTTTGGGGGAGAATTGCAGTGGATTGATGAATATTTTGGGGGAGGATTGCAGAGAATTGATGTATAGTTTGGGGGAGGATTTCAGTGGATTGATGAATAGTTTGCGGAGGATTGTAGTGGATTGATGACTAGTTTGGGGGAGGATTTCAGTGGATTGATGAATAGTTTGCGGAGGATTGCAGTGGATTGATGAATAGTTTGGGGGAGGATTTCAGTGGATAGATGAATAGTTTTGGGGAGGATTGCAATGGATTGATGAATAGTTTGGTGAGGATTGCAGTGGATTGATGAATAGTGTGCGGAGGATTGCACTGGGTTGATGAATAGTTTCGGGGAGGATTTCAGTTGATTGATGAATAGTTTCGGGGAGGATTGCAGTGGATTGATGAATAGTTTGAGGAGGGTTGCATTGGGTTGATGAATAGTTTGGGGGAGGATTTCCGTGGATTCATGAATAGTTTGGGGGAGGATTGCAGTGGATTGATGGATAGTTTGGGGGAGGATTGCAGTTGATTGATGAATAGTTTGCGGAGGATTGCAGTGGATTGATGAATAGTTTGGGGGAGGGTTGCAGTGAATTGATGAATAGTTTGGGGGAGGACTGCAATGGATTGATGAATAGTTTGGGGAGGGTTGCAGTGAATTGATGAATAGTTTGGGGGAGGATTGCAGTGGTTTGATGAATAGTTTGGGGGAGGATTTCAGTGGATTGATGAATAGTTTGGGGAGGATTGCAGTGGATTGATAAATAGTGTGGGAAGGATTGCAGTGGATTGATGAATAGTTTGGGGGACGATTGCAGTGGATGGATGAATAGTTTGGCGGAGGATTGCAGTGGATTGATGAATAGTTTGGGGGAGGATTGCAATGGATTGATGAATAGTTGGCGGAGAATTGCAGTGGATTGATGAATAGTTTGGGGGAGGATTGCAATGGATTGCTGAGTTTGCGGAGGATTGCAGTGGATTGATGAATAGTTTGGGGGAGGATTGCAGTGGATTGATGAATAGTTTGGGGGAGGATTTCAGTGAAATGATGAATAATTTGCAGAGGATTGCAGTGGATTGATGAATAGTTTGGGAAGGATTTCTGTGGATTGATGAATAGTTTGAGGGAGGATTGCAGTGGATTGATGAATAGTTTGGGAAGGATTGCATTGGATTGATGAATAGTTTGGGGGAGGATTTCAGTGGATTGATGAATAGTTTGGGGAGGATTGCAGTGGATTGATGAATAGTTTGGGGGAGGATGCAGTAGATTGATGAATAGTTTGGGGCAGGACTGCAGTGAATTGATGAATGGTTTGGTGGAGGATTGCAGTCGGTTGATGAATAGTTTGGGGGAGGATTGCAGTGGTTGATGAATAGTTTGCGTAGGATTGCAGTGGATTGATGAATAGTTTGGGGGAGGAATGCAGCGGATTGATGAATAGTTTGCGGAGGACTGCAGTGGATTGATGAATAGTTTGGGGGAGGATTGCAGTGGATTGATGAATAGTTTGGGGGAGGATTGCAGTGGATTGATGAATAGTTTGGGAAGGATTGCAGTGGATTGATGAATAGTTTGGGGGGAGGATTGCAGTGGATTGATGAATAGTTTGGGGGAGGATTTCAGTGGATTGATGAATAGTTTGCGGAGGATTGCAGTGGATGGATGAATAGTTTGCGGAGGATTGCAGTGGATTGATGAATAGTTTGGGGAAGGATTGCAGTGGATTGATGAATAATTTGGGGGAGGATTGCAGTGGGTTGGTGAATAGTTTGGGGGAGGATTGCAGTGGGTTGATGAATAGTTTGGGGAGGATTGCAGCGGATTGATGAATAGTTTGGGGGAGGATTGCAGTGGATTGATGAATAGTTTGGGGGAGGATTGCAGTGGATTGATGAATAGTTTGGGGGAGCATTTCAGTGGATTGATGAATAGTTAGGGGGAGGATTGCAGTGGATTGATGAATAGTTTTGGGGGAGGATAGCAGTGGATTGATGAAGAGTTTAGGGGAGGATTGCAGTGGATTGAAGAATAGTTTGGGAAGGATTGCAGTGGATTGATGAATAGTTTGGGGGAGGATTGCAGTGGATTGATGATTAGATTGAGGGAGGATTGCAGTGAATTGATGAATAGTTTGGGGGAGGATTGCAGTGGATTGATGATTAGATTGAGGGAGGATTGCAGTGAATTGATGAATAGTTTGGGGGAGGATTGCAGTGGATTGATGAATAGTTTGGGGGAGGATTGCAGTGGATTGATGAATAGTTTGGGGGAGGATTTCAGTGATTGATGAATAGTTTGCGGAGGATTGCAGTGGATGGATGAATAGTTTGCGGAGGATTGCAGTGGATTGATGAATAGTTTGAGGAAGGATTGCAGTGGATTGATGAATAATTTGGGGGAGGATTGCAGTGGGTTGGTGAATAGTTTGGGGGAGGATTGCAGTGGGTTGATGAATAGTTTGGGGGAGGATTGCAGCGGATTGATGAATAGTTTGGGGGAGGATTGCAGTGGATTGATGAATAGTTTGGGGGAGGATTGCAGTGGATTGATGAATAGTTTGGGGGAGGATTCCAGTGGATTGATGAATATTTTGGGGGAGGATTGCAGAGAAATGATGTATAGTTTGGGGGAGGATTTCAGTGGATTGATGAATAGTTTGCGGAGGATTGTAGTGGATTGATGACTAGTTTGGGGGAGGATTTCAGTGGATTGATGAATAGTGTGCGGAGGATTGCACTGGGTTGATGAATAGTTTCGGGGAGGATTTCAGTTGATTGATGAATAGTTTCGGGGAGGATTGCAGTGGATTGATGAATAGTTTGGGGGAGGATTGCAGTGGATAGATGAATAGTTTTGGGGAGGATTGCAGTGGATTGATGAATAGTTTGGTGAGGATTGCAATGGATTGATGAATAGTTTGGTGAGGATTGCAGTGGATTGATGAATAGTGTGCGGAGGATTCCACTGGGTTGATGAATAGTTTCGGGGAGGATTTCAGTTGATTGATGAATAGTTTCGGGGAGGATTGCAGTGGATTGATGAATAGTTTGCGGAGGGTTGCATTGGGTTGATGAATAGTTTGGGGGAGGATTTCCGTGGATTCATGAATAGTTTGGGGGAGGATTGCAGTGGATTGATGGATAGTTTGGGGGAGGGTTGCAGTGAATTGATGAATAGTTTGGGGGAGGACTGCAATGGATTGATGAATAGTTTGGGAAGGATTGCAGTGGATTGATGAATAGTTTGGGGGAGGATTGCAGTGGATTGATGATTAGATTGAGGGAGGATTGCAGTGAATTGATGAATAGTTTGGGGGAGGATTGCAGTGGATTGATGATTAGATTGAGGGAGGATTGCAGTGGATTGATGAATAGTTTGGGGGAGGATTGCAGTGGATTGATGAATAGTTTGGGGGAGGATTCCAGTGGATTGAAGAATAGTTTGGGAAGGATTGCAGTGGATTGATGAATAGTTTGGGGGAGGATTGCAGTGGATTGATGAATAGATTGAGGGAGGATTGCAGTGAATTGATGAATAGTTTGGGGGAGGATTGCAGTGGATTGATGAATAGTCTGGGGGAGGACTTCTGTGGATTGATGAATAGTTTGGGGAGGATTGCAGTGGGTTGATGAATAGTTTGGGGGAGGATTGCAGTGGATTGATGAATAGTTTGGGGGAGGATTTCAGGGGATTGATGAAAAGTTTGGGGGAGAATTGCAGTGGATTGATGAATATTTTGGGGGAGGATTGCAGAGAATTGATGTATAGTTTGGGGGAGGATTTCAGTGGATTGATGAATAGTTTGCGGAGGATTGTAGTGGATTGATGACTAGTTCGGGGGAGGATTTCAGTGGATTGATGAATAGTGTGCGGAGGATTGCACTGGGTTGATGAATAGTTTCGGGGAGGATTTCAGTTGATTGATGAATAGTTTGGGGGAGGATTGCAGTGGATAGATGAATAGTTTTGGGGAGGATTGCAGTGGGATTGATGAATAGTTTGGGTGAGGATTGCAATGGATTGATGAATAGTTTGGTGAGGATTGCAGTGGATTGATGAATAGTGTGCGGAGGATTGCACTGGGTTGATGAATAGTTTCGGGGAGGATTTCAGTTGATTGATGAATAGTTTCGGGGAGGATTGCAGTGGATTGATGAATAGTTTGCGGAGGGTTGCATTGGGTTGATGAATAGTTTGGGGGAGGATTTCCGTGGATTCATGAATAGTTTGGGGGAGGATTGCAGTGGATTGATGGATAGTTTGGGGGAGGGTTGCAGTGAATTGATGAATAGTTTGGGGGAGGACTGCAATGGATTGATGAATAGTTTTGGGGAGGGTTGCAGTGAATGATGAATAGTTTGGGGGAGGATTGCAGTGGTTTGATGAATAGTTTGGGGGAGGATTTCAGTGGATTGATGAATAGTTTGGGGGAGGATTGCAGTGGATTGATAAATAGTGTGGGAAGGATTGCAGTGGATTGATGAATAGTTTGGTGGAGGATTGCAGTGGATTGATGAATACTTTGGGGGAAGATTGCAATGGATTGATGAATAGTTGGCGGAGAATTGCAGTGGATTGATGAATAGTTTGGGGGAGGATTGCAATGGATTGCTGAGTTTGCGGAGGATTGCAGTGGGTTGATGAATAGTTTGGGGGAGGATTGCAGTGGATTGATGAATAGTTTGGGGGAGGATTTCAGTGAAATGATGAATAATTTGCAGAGGATTGCAGTGGATTGATGAATAGTTTGGGAAGGATTTCTGTGATTGATGAATAGTTTGAGGGAGGATTGCAGTGGATTGATGAATAGTTTGGGAAGGATTGCATTGGATTGATGAATAGTTTGGGGAAGGATTGCACTGGATTGATGAATAGTTTGGGAGAGATTTCAGTGGATTGATGAATAGTTTGGGGGAGGATTGCAGTGGATTGATGAATAGTTTGGGGGAGGATTGCAGTGGATTGATGAATAGTTTGAGGAAGGATTGCAGTGGATTGATGAATAATTTGGGGGAGGATTGCAGTGGGTTGGTGAATAGTTTGGGGGAGGATTGCAGTGGGTTGATGAATAGTTTGGGGGAGGATTGCAGCGGATTGATGAATAGTTTGGGGGAGGATTGCAGTGGATTGATGAATAGTTTGGGGGAGGATTGCAGTGGATTGATGAATAGTTTGGGGGAGGATTCCAGTGGATTGATGATATTTTGGGGGAGGATTGCAGAGAAATGATGTATAGTTTGGGGGAGGATTTCAGTGGATTGATGAATAGTTTGCGGAGGATTGTAGTGGATTGATGACTAGTTTGGGGAGGATTTCAGTGGATTGATGAATAGTGTGCGGAGGATTGCACTGGGTTGATGAATAGTTTCGGGGAGGATTTCAGTTGATTGATGAATAGTTTCGGGGAGGATTGCAGTGGATTGATGAATAGTTTGGGGGAGGATTGCAGTGGATAGATGAATAGTTTTGGGGAGGATTGCAGTGGATTGATGAATAGTTTGGGTGAGGATTGCAATGGATTGATGAATAGTTTGGTGAGGATTGCAGTGGATTGATGAATAGTGTGCGGAGGATTCCACTGGGTTGATGAATAGTTTCGGGGAGGATTTCAGTTGATTGATGAATAGTTTCGGGGAGGATTGCAGTGGATTGATGAATAGTTTGCGGAGGGTTGCATTGGGTTGATGAATAGTTTGGGGGAGGATTTCCGTGGATTCATGAATAGTTTGGGGGAGGATTGCAGTGGATTGATGGATAGTTTGGGGGAGGGTTGCAGTGAATTGATGAATAGTTTGGGGGAGGACTGCAATGGATTGATGAATAGTTTGGGAAGGATTGCAGTGGATTGATGAATAGTTTGGGGGAGGATTGCAGTGGATTGATGATTAGATTGAGGGAGGATTGCAGTGAATTGATGAATAGTTTGGGGGAGGATTGCAGTGGATTGATGATTAGATTGAGGGAGGATTGCAGTGGATTGATGAATAGTTTGGGGGAGGATTGCAGTGGATTGATGAATAGTTTGGGGGAGGATTCCAGTGGATTGAAGAATAGTTTGGGAAGGATTGCAGTGGATTGATGAATAGTTTGGGGGAGGATTGCAGTGGATTGATGAATAGATTGAGGGAGGATTGCAGTGAATTGATGAATAGTTTGGGGGAGGATTGCAGTGGATTGATGAATAGTCTGGGGGAGGACTTCTGTGGATTGATGAATAGTTTGGGGAGGATTGCAGTGGGTTGATGAATAGTTTGGGGGAGGATTGCAGTGGATTGATGAATAGTTTGGGGGAGGATTTCAGGGGATTGATGAAAAGTTTGGGGGAGAATTGCAGTGGATTGATGAATATTTTGGGGGAGGATTGCAGAGAATTGATGTATAGTTTGGGGGAGGATTTCAGTGGATTGATGAATAGTTTGCGGAGGATTGTAGTGGATTGATGACTAGTTCGGGGGAGGATTTCAGTGGATTGATGAATAGTGTGCGGAGGATTGCACTGGGTTGATGAATAGTTTCGGGGAGGATTTCAGTTGATTGATGAATAGTTTGGGGGAGGATTGCAGTGGATAGATGAATAGTTTTGGGGAGGATTGCAGTGGATTGATGAATAGTTTGGGTGAGGATTGCAATGGATTGATGAATAGTTTGGTGAGGATTGCAGTGGATTGATGAATAGTGTGCGGAGGATTGCACTGGGTTGATGAATAGTTTCGGGGAGGATTTCAGTTGATTGATGAATAGTTTCGGGAGGATTGCAGTGGATTGATGAATAGTTTGCGGAGGGTTGCATTGGGTTGATGAATAGTTTGGGGGAGGATTTCCGTGGATTCATGAATAGTTTGGGGGAGGATTGCAGTGGATTGATGGATAGTTTGGGGGAGGGTTGCAGTGAATTGATGAATAGTTTGGGGGAGGACTGCAATGGATTGATGAATAGTTTGGGGGAGGGTTGCAGTGAATTGATGAATAGTTTGGGGGAGGATTGCAGTGGTTTGATGAATAGTTTGGGGGAGGATTTCAGTGGATTGATGAATAGTTTGGGGAGGATTGCAGTGGATTGATAAATAGTGTGGGAAGGATTGCAGTGGATTGATGAATAGTTTGGTGGAGGATTGCAGTGGATTGATGAATACTTTGGGGGAAGATTGCAATGGATTGATGAATAGTTGGCGGAGAATTGCAGTGGATTGATGAATAGTTTGGGGGAGGATTGCAATGGATTGCTGAGTTTGCGGAGGATTGCAGTGGGTTGATGAATAGTTTGGGGGAGGATTGCAGTGGATTGATGAATAGTTTGGGGGAGGATTTCAGTGAAATGATGAATAATTTGCAGAGGATTGCAGTGGATTGATGAATAGTTTGGGAAGGATTTCTGTGGATTGATGAATAGTTTGAGGGAGGATTGCAGTGGATTGATGAATAGTTTGGGAAGGATTGCATTGGATTGATGAATAGTTTGGGGAAGGATTGCACTGGATTGATGAATAGTTTGGGAGAGGATTTCAGTGGATTGATGAATAGTTTGGGGGAGGATTGCAGTGGATTGATGAATAGTTTGGGGGAGGATTGCAGTGGATTGATGAATAGTTTGGGGCAGGACTGCAGTGAATTGATGAATGGTTTGGTGGAGGATTGCAGTCGGTTGATGAATAGTGTGCGGAGGATTGCACTGGGTTGATGAATAGTTTCGGGGAGGATTTCAGTTGATTGATGAATAGTTTCGGGGAGGCTTGCAGTGGATTGATGAATAGTTTGCGGAGGGTTGCATTGGGTTGATGAATAGTTTGGGGGAGGATTTCCGTGGATTCATGAATAGTTTGGGGGAGGATTGCAGTGGATTGATGGATAGTTTGGGGGAGGGTTGCAGTGAATTGATGAATAGTTTGGGGGAGGACTGCAATGGATTGATGAATAGTTTGGGAAGGATTGCAGTGGATTGATGAATATTTTGGGGGAGGATTGCAGTGGATTGATGATTAGATTGAGGGAGGATTGCAGTGAATTGATGAATAGTTTGGGGGAGGATTGCATGGATTGATGAATAGTTTGGGGGAGGATTCCAGTGGATTGAAGAATAGTTTGGGAAGGATTGCAGTGGATTGATGAATAGTTTGGGGGAGGATTGCAGTGGATTGATGAATAGATTGAGGGAGGATTGCAGTGAATTGATGAATAGTTTGGGGGAGGATTGCAGTGGATTGATGAATAGTCTGGGGGAGGACTTCTGTGGATTGATGAATAGTTTGGGGAGGATTGCAGTGGGTTGATGAATAGTTTGGGGGAGGATTGCAGTGGATTGATGAATAGTTTGGGGAGGATTTCAGGGGATTGATGAAAAGTTTGGGGGAGAATTGCAGTGGATTGATGAATATTTTGGGGGAGGATTTCAGAGAATTGATGTATAGTTTGGGGGAGGATTTCAGTGGATTGATGAATAGTTTGCGGAGGATTGTAGTGGATTGATGACTAGTTTGGGGGAGTATTTCAGTGGATTGATGAATAGTGTGCGGAGGATTGCACTGGGTTGATGATTAGTTTCGGGGAGGATTTCAGTTGATTGATGAATAGTTTGGGGGAGGATTGCAGTGGATTGATGAATAGTTTGGGGGAGGATTGCAGTGGATAGATGAATAGTTTTGGGGAGGATTGCAGTGGATTGATGAATAGTTTGGGTGAGGATTGCAATGGATTGATGAATAGTTTGGTGAGGATTGCAGTGGATTGATGAATAGTGTGCGGAGGATTGCACTGGGTTGATGAATAGTTTCGGGGAGGATTTCAGTTGATTGATGAATAGTTTCGGGGAGGATTGCAGTGGATTGATGAATAGTTTGCGGAGGGTTGCATTGGGTTGATGAATAGTTTGGGGGAGGATTTCCGTGGATTCATGAATAGTTTGGGGGAGGATTGCAGTGGATTGATGGATAGTTTGGGGGAGGGTTGCAGTGAATTGATGAATAGTTTGGGGGAGGACTGCAATGGATTGATGAATAGTTTGGGGGAGGGTTGCAGTGAATTGATGAATAGTTTGGGGGAGGATTGCAGTGGTTTGATGAATAGTTTGGGGGAGGATTTCAGTGGATTGATGAATAGTTTTGGGGAGGATTGCAGTGGATTGATAAATAGTGTGGGAAGGATTGCAGTGGATTGATGAATAGTTTGGTGGAGGATTGCAGTGGATTGATGAATACTTTGGGGGAAGATTGCAATGGATTGATGAATAGTTGGCGGAGAATTGCAGTGGATTGATGAATAGTTTGGGGGAGGATTGCAATGGATTGCTGAGTTTGCGGAGGATTGCAGTGGGTTGATGAATAGTTTGGGGGAGGATTGCAGTGGATTGATGAATAGTTTGGGGGAGGATTTCAGTGAAATGATGAATAATTTGCAGAGGATTGCAGTGGATTGATGAATAGTTTGGGAAGGATTTCTGTGGATTGATGAATAGTTTGAGGGAGGATTGCAGTGGATTGATGAATAGTTTGGGAAGGATTGCATTGGATTGATGAATAGTTTGGGGGAGGATTGCAGTGGATTGATGAATAGTTTGGTGGAGGATTTCAGTGGATTGATGAATAGTTTGGGGGAGGATTGCAGTGGATTGATGAATAGTTTGGGGGAGGATTGCAGTGGATTGATGAATAGTTTGGGGCAGGACTGCAGTGAATTGATGAATGGTTTGGTGGAGGATTGCAGTCGGTTGATGAATAGTTTGTGGAGGATTGCAGTGGATTGATGAATAGTTTGGGGGAGGATTGCAGTGGATTGATGAATAGTTTGGGGGAGGATTGCAGTGGATTGATGAATAGTTTGGGAAGGATTGCAGTGGATTGATGAATAGTTTGGGGGAGGATTGCAGTGGATTGGTGAGTAGTTTGCGGAGGATTGCAGTAGAGTGATGAATAGTTTGGGAAGGATTGCAGTGGATTGCTGAATAGTTTGGGGGAGGATTGCAGTGGATTGATGCATAGTTTGGGTGGGATTGCAGTGGATTGATGAATAGTTTGGGGGACGATTGCAGTGGATTGGTGAATAGTTTACGGAGGATTGCAGTGGATTGATGAATAGTTTGGGGGAGGATTGCAAATGATTGATGAATAGTTAGGGGGAGGATTGCATTGGATTGATTTATAGTTTGGGGGAGGATTGCAGTGGATTGATGAATAGTTTGGGGGAGGATTGCAGTGGATTGATGAATAGTTTGCGGAGGATTGCAGTGGATTGATGAATAGTTTGCGGAGATTGCAGTGGATTGATGAATAGTTGGCAGAGAATTGCAGTGAATTGATGAATAGTTTGGTGGAGAATTGCAGTGGATTGATGAATAGTTTGGGGAGGATTGCAGTGGATTGATGAATAGTGTGCGGAGGATTGCAGTGGGTTGATGACTAGTTTGGGGGAGGATTTCAGTGGATTGATGAATAGTTTGTGGAGGATTGCAGTAGATTGATGAATAGTTTGGGAAGGATTGCAGTGGATTAATGAATAGTTTGGGGGAGGATTGCAGTGGATTGATGAATAGTTTGGGAAGGATTGCAGTGGATTGATGAATAGTTTGGGGGAGGATTGCAGTGGATTGGTGAGTAGTTTGCGGAGGATTGCAGTAGAGTGATGAATAGTTTGGGAAGGATTGCAGTGGATTGCTGAATAGTTTGGGGAGGATTGCAGTGGATTGATGAATAGTTTGGGGATGATTGCAGTGAATTGATGAATAGTTTGGTGGAGAATTGCAGTGGATTGATGAATAGTTTGGGGGAGGATTGCAAATGATTGATGAATAGTTTGTGGGAGGATTGCAGTGGATTGATGAATAGTTTGCGGGGGATTGCAGTGGATTGATGAATAGTTTGGGGGATGATTGCAGTGGATTGATGAATAGTTTGCGGAGGATTGCAGTGGATTGATGAATAGTTTGCAGAGGATTGCCGTGGATTGATGAATAGTTTGGGGAGGATTGCAATGGATTGATGAATATTTTTGGGAGGATTGCAATGGATTGATGAATAGTTTGCGGAGGATTGCAGTGGATTGATGAATAGTTTGCGGAGGATTGCAGTGGATTGATGAATAGTTTGGGGGAGGATTGCAGTGGGTTGATGAAAACTTTGGGGGAGGATTGCAGTGGATTGATGAATAGTTTGGGGGAGGATTTCAGTGGATTGATGAATAGTTTGGGGGAGGATTGCATTGGATTGATGAATAGTTTGGGGGAGGATTTCAGTGGATAGATGAATAGTTTTGGGGAGGATTGCAGTGGATTGATGAATAGTTTGGGGAAGGATTGCAGTGGATTGATGAATAGTTAGGGTGAGGATTGCAATGGATTGATGAATAGTTTGGTGAGGATTGCAGTGGATTGATGAATAGTTTGGGAAGGATTGCAGTAGATTGATGTGTAGTTTGGGGAGGATTGCAGTAGATTGATGAATAGTTTGGGGGAGGATTGCAGTGGATTGATGAATAGTTTGGGGAACGATTGCAGTGGATTGATGAATAGTTTGGGGGAGGATTGCAGTGGATTGATGAATAGTTTGGGGAAGGATTGCAGTGGATTGATGAATAGTTTGGGGGAGGATTGATTGCAGTGGATTGATGAATAGTTTGGGGAAGGATTGCAGAAGATTGATGAATAGTTTGGGAAGGATTGCAGTGGATTGATGAATAGTTTAGGGGAGGATTGCAGTGGATTGATAAATAGTTTGGGGGAGGATAACAGTGGATTGATGAATATTTTGGGGAAAATTGCAGAAGATTGATGAATAGTTTGGGGGAGGATTGCAGTTGATTGATGAATACTTTGGAGGAGGATGGCAATGGATTGATGTATAGTTTGCGGAGGATTGCAGTGGATTGATGAATAGTTTGGGGGAGGATTGCAATGGATTGATGAATAGTTTGCGGAGGATTGCAGTGGATTGATGAATAGATTGGGGAAGGATTGCAGTGGATTGATGAATAATTTGGGGGAGAATTGCAGTGGATTGATGAATAGTTTGGGGGAGGATTACAGTTGATTGATGAATAGTTTGGGGGAGGATTGCAGTGGATTGATGAATAGTTTGGGGGAGGATTGCAGTGGATTGATGAATAGTTTTGGGGAAGGATTGCAGTGGATTGATGAATAGTTTGGGGGAGGATTTCTGTGGATTGATGAATAGTTTGGTGGAGGATTGCAGTGGATTGATGAATAGTTTGGGAAGGATTGCAGTGGATTGATGAATAATTTGCGGAGGATTTCAGTGGATTGATGAATAGTTTGCGGAGGATTGCAGTGGATGGATGAATAGTTTGCGGAGGATTGCAGTGGATTGATGAATAGTTTGGGGAAGGATTGCAGTGGATTGATGAATAATTTGGGGGAGGATTGCAGTGGATTGATGAATAGTTTGCGGAGGATTGCAGTGGATTGAAGAATAGTTTGGGGGAGGATAGCAGTGGACTGTTAAATAGTTTGGGGGAGGATTGCAGCGGATTGATGAATAGTTTGGGGGAGGATAGCAGTGGATTGAAGAATAGTTTGGGAAGGATTGCAGTGGATTGATGAATAGTTTGGGGGAGGATTGCAGTGGATTGATGAATAGATTGAGGGAGGATTGCAGTGAATTGATGAATAGTTTGGGGGGGGGATTGCAGTGGATTGATGAATAGTTTGGGGGAGGATTGCATGGATTGATGAATAGTTTGGGGGAGGATTGCAGTGGATTGAAGAATAGTTTGCGGAGGATTGCAGTGGATTGATGAATAGTTTGGGGAAGGATTGCAGAAGATTGATGAATATTTTGGGAAGGATTGCAGTAGATTGATGAATAGTTTGGGGGAGGATTGCAGTGGATTGATGAATAGTTTGGGGGAGGATTGCAGTGGATTGATGAATAGTTTGGGGGAGGATTTCTCTGGATTGATGAATAGTTTGGGGAAGGATTGCAGTGGATTGATGAATAGTTTGGGAAGGATTGCAGTGGATTGATGAACAGTTTGTGGGAGGATTGCAGTGGATTGATGAATAATTTGTGGAGGATTGCAGTGGATTGATGAATAGTTTGGTGGAGGATTGCAGCGGATTGATGAATAGTTTGGGGGAGGATTGCAGTGGATTGATGAATAGGTTGGGGGAGGATTTCAGTGGTTTGATGAATCGTTAGGGGGAGGATTGCAGTGGATTGATGAATAGTTTGGGGGAGGATAGCAGTGGATTGATGAATAGTTTGGGGGAGGATTGCAGTGGATTGAAGAATAGTTCGGGAAGGATTGCAGTGGATTGATGAATAGTTTGGGGGAGGATTGCAGTGGATTGATGAATAGATTGAGGGAGGATTGCAGTGAATTGATGAATAGTTTGGGGGAGGATTGCAGTGGATTGATGAATAGTTTGGGGGAGGATTGCAGTGGATTGATGAATAGTCTGGGGGAGGATTTCTGTGGATTGATGAATAGTTTGGGGAGGATTGCAGTGGATTGATGAATAGTTTGGGGGAGGATTGCAGTGGGTTGATGAATAGTTTGGGGGAGGATTGCAGTGGATTGATGAATAGTTTGGGGGAGGATTTCAGAGGATTGATGAAAAGTTTGGGAGAGAATTGCAGTGGATTGATGAATATTTTGGGGGAGGATTGCAGAGAATTGATGTTTAGTTTGGGGGAGGATTTCAGTGGATTGATGAATAGTTTGCGGAGGATTGTAGTGGATTGATGACTACTTTGGGGGAGGATTTCAGTGGATTGATGAATAGTTTGCGGAGGATTGCAGTGGATTGATGAATAGTTTGGGGGAGGATTTCAGTGGATAGCTGAATAGTTTGGGGGAGGATTGCAGTGGGTTGATGAATAGCTGGGTGAGGATTGCAATGTATTGATGAATAGTTTGGTGAGGATTGCAGTGGATTGATGAATAGTGTGCGGAGGATTGCACTGGGTTGATGAATAGTTTCGGGGAGGATTTCAGTTGATTGATGAATAGTTTCGGGGAGGATTGCAGTGGATTGATGAATAGTTTGGTGGAGGATTGCAGTGGATTGATGAATGGTTTGGGGAGGTTTGAAGTGGATTGATGAAGAGTTTGGGGGAGGATTTCAGTGGGTTGAGGAGTAGTTTGAGGAGGATTGCAATGGATTGATGAATACTTTGGGGGAAGATTGCAATGGATTGATGAATAGTTGGCGGAGAATTGCAGTTATTTGATGAATAGTTTGGGGGAGGATTGCAATGGATTGCTGAGTTTGCGGAGGATTGCAGTGGGTTGATGAATAGTTTGGGGGAGGATTGCAGTGGATTGATGAATAGTTTGGGGGAGGATTTCAGTGAAATGATGAATAATTTGCAGAGGATTGCAGTGGATTGATGAATAGTTTGGGAAGGATTTCTGTGGATTGATGAATAGTTTGAGGGAGGATTGCAGTGGATTGATGAATAGTTTGGGAAGGATTGCATTGGATTGATGAATAGTTTGGGGAAGGATTGCACTGGATTGATGAATAGTTTGGGGGAGGATTTCAGTGGATTGATGAATAGTTTGGGGGAGGATTGCAGTGGATTGATGAATAGTTTGGGGGAGGATTGCAGTGGATTGATGAATAGTTTGGGGCAGGACTGCAGTGAACTGATGAATGGTTTGGTGGAGGATTGCAGTCGGTTGATGAATAGTTTGGGGTAGGATTGCAGTGGATTGATGAATAGTTTGGGGGAGGATTGCAGTGGATTGATGAATAGTTTGGGGGAGGATTGCAGTAGATTGATGAATAGTTTGGGAAGGATTGCAGTGGATTGATGAATAGTTTGGGGGAGGATTGCAGTGGATTGATGAATAGTTTGGGAAGGATTGCAGTGGATTGATGAATAGTTTGGGGGAGGATTGCAGTGGATTGGTGAGGAGTTTGCGGAGGATTGCAGTAGAGTGATGAATAGTTTGGGAAGGATTGCAGTGGATTGCTGAATAGTTTGGGGGAGGATTGCAGTGGATTGATGAATAGTTTGGGTGGGATTGCAGTGGATTGATGAATAGTTAGGGGGACGATTGCAGTGGATTGGTGACTAGTTTACGGAGGATTGCAGTGGATTGTTGAATAGTTTGGGGGAGGATTGAAAATGATTGATGAATAGTTTGGGGGAGGATTGCATTGGATTGATTTATAGTTTGGGGGAGGATTGCTGAGGATTCATGAATAGTTTGCGGAAGATTGCAGTAGATTGATGAATAGTTTGGGGGAGGATTGCAGTGGATTGATAAATAGTTTGCGGAGGATTGCAGTGGATTGATGAATAGTTTGCAGAGGATTGCAGTGGATTGATGAATAGTTGGCAGAGAATTGCAGTGAATTGATGAATAGTTTGGTGGAGAATTGCAGTGGATTGATGAATAGTTTGGGGAGGATTGCAGTGGATTGATGAATAGTGTGCGGAGGATTGCACTGGGTTGATGACTAGTTTGGGGGAGGATTTCAGTGGATTGATGAATAGTTTGCGGAGGATTGCAGTGGATTGATGAATAGTTTGGGGGAGGATTGCAGTAGATTGATGAATACTTTGGGAAGGATTGCAGTGGATTGATGAGTAGTTTGGGGGAGGATTGCAGTGGATTGATGAATAGTTTGGGAAGGATTGCAGTGGATTGATGAATAGTTTGGGGGAGGATTGCAGTGGATTGGTGAGTAGTTTGCGGAGGATTGCAGTAGAGTGATGAATAGTTTGGGAAGGATTGCAGTGGATTGCTGAATAGTTTGGGGGAGGATTGCATTGGATTGATGAATAGTTTGGGTGGGATTGCAGTGGATTGATGAATAGTTTGGGGGACGATTGCAGTGGATTGGTGAATAGTTTACAGAGGATTGCAGTGGATTGATGAATAGTTTGGGGGAGGATTGCAAATGATTGATGAATAGTTTGGGGGAGGATTGCTGAGGATTGATGAATAGTTTGCGGAAGATTGCAGTAGATTAATGAATAGTTTGCGAAGGATTGCAGTGAATTGATGAATAGTTTGGTGGAGAATTGCAGTGGATTGATGAATAGTTTGGGGGAGGATTGCAAATGATTGATGAATAGTTTGGGGGAGGATTGCAGTGGATTGATGAATAGTTTCGGGCAGGATTGCAATGGGTGATGAATAGTTTGCGGAGGATTGCAGTGGATTGATGAATAGTTTGCGGAGGATTGCAGTGGATTGATGAATAGTTTGGGGGAGGATTGCAGTGGGTTGATGAATAGTTTGGGGGAGGATTGCAGTGGATTGATGAATAGTTTGGGGGAGGATTTCAGTGGATTGATGAATAGTTTGGGGGAGGATTGCAGTGGATTGATGAATAGTTTGGGGGAGGATTTCAGTGGATAGATGAATAGTTTTTGGGAGGATTGCAGTGGATTGATGAATAGTTTGGGTGAGGATTGCAATGGATTGATGAATAGTTTGGTGAGGATTGCAGTGGATTGATGAATAGTTTGGGAAGGATTGCAGTAGATTGATGTATAGTTTGGGGAGGATTGCAGAGGATTGATGAATAGTTTGGGGGAGGATTGCAGTGGATTGATGAATAGTTTGGGGAAGGATTGCAGTGGATTGATGAATAGTTTGGGGGAGGATTGCAGTGGATTGATGAATAGTTTGGGGAAGGATTGCAGTGGATTGATGAATAGTTTGGGGGAGGATTGCAGTGGATTGATGAATAGTTTGGGAAAGGATTGCAGAAGATTGATGCATAGTTTGGGAAGGATTGCAGTGGATTGATGAATAGTTTGGGGGAGGATTGCAGTGGATTGATGAATAGTTTAGGGGAGGATTGCAGTGGATTGATAAATAGTTTGGGGGAGGATAACAGTGGATTGATGAATATTTTGGGGAAAATTGCAGAAGATTGATGAATAGTTTGGTGGAGGATTGCAGTTGATTGATGAATACTTTGGAGGAAGATGGCAATGGATTGATGTATAGTTTGCGGAGGATTGCAGTGGATTGATGAATAGTTTGGGGGAGGATTGCAATGGATTGATGAATAGTTTGCGGAGGATTGCAGTGGATTGATGAATAGATTGGGGAAGGATTGCAGTGGATTGATGAATAATTTGGGGGAGAATTGCAGTGGATTGATGAATAGTTTGGGGGAGGATTACAGTTGATTGATGAATAGTATGGGGGAGGATTGCAGTGGATTGATGAATAGTTTGGGGGAGGATTGCAGTGGATTGATGAATAGTTTGGGGAAGGATTGCAGTGGATTGATGAATAGTTTGGGGGAGGATTTCTGTGGATTGATGAATAGTTTGGTGGAGGATTGCAGTGGATTGATGAATAGTTTGGGAAGGATTGCAGTGGATTGACGAATAATTTGCGGAGGATTTCAGTGAATTGATGAATAGTTTGCGGAGGATTGCAGTGGATGGATGAATAGTTTGCGGAGGATTGCAGTGGATTGATGAATAGTTTGGGGAAGGATTGCAGTGGATTGATGAATAATTTGGGGGAGGATTGCAGTGGATTGATGAATAGTTTGCGGAGGATTGCAGTGGATTGATGAATAGTTTGGGGGAGGATAGCAGTGGACTGATAAATAGTTTGGGGGAGGATTGCAGCGGATTGATGAATAGTTTGGGGGAGGATTGCAGTGGACTGATAAATAGTTTGGGGGAGGATTGCAGTGGATTGAAGAATAGTTTGGGAAGGATTGCAGTGGATTGATGAATAGTTTGGGGGAGGATTGCAGTGGATTGATGAATAGATTGAGGGAGGATAGCAGTGAATTGATGAATAGTTTGGGGGAGGATTGCAGTGGATTGATGAATAGTTTGGGGGAGGATTGCATGGATTGATGAATATTTTGGGGGTGGATTGCAGTGGATTGAAGAATAGTTTGGGGGAGGATTGCAGTGGATTGATGAATAGTTTGGGGGAGGATTGCAGTGGATTGATGAATAGTTTGAGAAGGATTGCAGTGGATTGATGAATAGTTTGGGGGAGGATTTCTCTGGATTGATGAATAATTTGGGGGAGGATTGCAGTGGATTGATGAATAGTTTGGGAAGGATTGCAGTGGATTGATGAACAGTTTGTGGGAGGATTGCAGTGGATTGATGAATAATTTGTGGAGGATTGCAGTGGATTGATGAATAGTTTGGTGGAGGATCGCAGCGGATTGATGAATAGTTTGGGGGAGGATTGTAGTGGATTGATGAATAGTTTGGGGGAGGATTGCAGTGGATTGATGAATAGTTAGGGGGAGGATTGCAGTGGATTGATGAATAGTTTGGGGGAGGATAGCAGTGGATTGATGAATAGTTTGGGGGAGGATTGCAGTGGATTGAAGAATAGTTCGGGAAGGATTGCAGTGGAGTGATGAATAGTTTGGGGGAGGATTGCAGTGGATTGATGAATAGATTGAGGGAGGATTGCAGTGAATTGATGAATAGTTTGGGGGAGGATTGCAGTGGATTGATGAATTGTTTGGGGGAGGAATGCAGTGGATTGATGAATAGTCTGGGGGAGAATTTCTGTGGATTGATGAATAGTTTGGGGGAGGATTTCAGTGGATTGATGAATAGTTAGGGGGAGGATTGCAGTGGATTGATGAATAGTTTGGGGGAGGATAGCAGTGGATTGATGAATAGTTTGGGGGAGGATAGCAGTGGATTGATGAATAGTTTGGGGGAGGATTGCAGTGGATTGATGAATAGTTAGGGGGAGGATTGCAGTGGATTGATGAATAGTTTGGGGGAGGATAGCAGTGGATTGATGAATAGTTTGGGGGAGGATTGCAGTGGATTGAAGAATAGTTCGGGAAGGATTGCAGTGGAGTGATGAATAGTTTGGGGGAGGATTGCAGTGGATTGATGAATAGATTGAGGGAGGATTGCAGTGAATTGATGAATAGTTTGGGGGAGGATTGCAGTGGATTGATGAATTGTTTGGGGGAGGAATGCAGTGGATTGATGAATATTTTGGGGGAGGATTGCAGAGAATTAATGTATAGTTTGGGAGAGGATTTCAGTGGATTGATGAATAGTTTGCGGAGGATTGTAGTGGATTGATGACTACTTTGGGGGAGGATTTCAGTGGATTGATGAATAGTTTGCGGAGGATTGCAGTGGATTGATGAATAGTTTGGGGGAGGATTTCAGTGGATAGCTGAATAGTTTGGGGGAGGATTGCAGTGGATTGATGAATAGCTGGGTGAGGATTGCAATGTATTGATGAATAGTTTGGTGAGGATTGCAGTGGATTGATGAATAGTGTGCGGAGGATTGCACTGGGTTGATGAATAGTTTCGGGGAGGATTTCAGTTGATTGATGAATAGTTTCGGGGAGGATTGAAGTGGATTGATGAATATTTTGCGGAGGATTGCATTGGGTTGATGAATTGTTTGGGGGAGGATTTCAGTGGATAGATGAATAGTTTGGGGGAGGATTGCAGTGGGTTGATGAATAGCTGGGTGAGGATTGCAATGGATTGATGAATAGTTTGGTGAGGATTGCAGTGGATTGATGAATAGTGTGCGGAGGATTGCACTGGGTTGACGAATAGTTTCGGGGAGGATTTCAGTTGTTTGATGAATAGTTTCGGGGAGGGTTGCAGTGGATTGATGAATATTTTGCGGAGGATTGAATTGGGTTGATGAATTGTTTGGGGGAGGATTTCTTTGGATTCATGAATAGTTTGGGGGAGGATTGCAGTGGATTGATGGATAGTTTCGGGGAGGATTGCAGTGGATTGATGAATAGTTAGCGGAGGATTGCAGTGGATTGATGAATAGTTTGGGGGAGGGTTGCAGTGAATTGATGAATAGTTTGGGGGAGGATTGCAGTGGATTGATGAATAGTTTGGGGGTGGTTTGCAGTGAATTGATGAATAGTTTGTTGGAGGATTGCAGTGGATTGATGAATAGTTTGGGGGAGGATTTCAGTGGATTGATGAATAGTTTGGGGGAGGATTGCAGTGGATTGATAAATAGTGTGGGAAGGATTGCAGTGCATTGATGAATAGTTTGGGGGAGGATTTCAGTGGTTTGATGAATAGTTTGGGGGAGGATAGCAGTGGATTGATGAATAGTTTGGGGGAGGATTGCAGTGGATTGAAGAATAGTTCGGGAAGGATTGCAGTGGAGTGATGAATAGTTTGGGGGAGGATTGCAGTGGATTGATGAATAGATTGAGGGAGGATTGCAGTGAATTGATGAATAGTTTGGGGGAGGATTGCAGTGGATTGATGAATAGTTTGGGGGAGGATTGCAGTGGATTGATGAATAGTCTGGGGGAGAATTTCTGTGGATTGATGAATAGTTTGGGGAGGATTGCAGTGGATTGATGAATAGTTTGGGGGAGGATTGCAGTGGGTTGATGAATAGTTTGGGGGAGGATTACAGTGGATTGATGAATAGTTTGGGGGAGGATTGCAGTGGACTGATAAATAGTTTGGGGGAGGATTGCAGTGGATTGAAGAATAGTTTGGGAAGGATTGCAGTGGATTGATGAATAGTTTGGGGGAGGATTGCAGTGGATTGATGAATAGATTGAGGGAGGATTGCAGTGAATTGATGAATAGTTTGGGGGAGGATTGCAGTGGATTGATGAATAGTTTGGGGGAGGATTGCATGGATTGATGAATATTTTGGGGGTGGATTGCAGTGGATTGAAGAATAGTTTGCGGAGGATTGCAGTGGATTGATGAATAGTTTGGGGGAGGATTGCAGTGGATTGATGAATAGATTGAGGGAGGATTGCAGTGAATTGATGAATAGTTTGGGGGAGGATTGCAGTGGATTGATGAATAGTTTGGGGGAGGATTGCATGGATTGATGAATATTTTGGGGGTGGATTGCAGTGGATTGAAGAATAGTTTGCGGAGGATTGCAGTGGATTGATGAATAGTTTGGGGGAGGATTGCAGTGGATTGATGAATAGTTTGGGAAGGATTGCAGTGGATTGATGAATAGTTTGGGGGAGGATTTCTCTGGATTGATGAATAGTTTGGGGGAGGATTGCAGTGGATTGATGAATAGTTTGGGAAGGATTGCAGTGGATTGATGAACAGTTTGTGGGAGGATTGCAGTGGATTGATGAATAATTTGTGGAGGATTGCAGTGGATTGATGAATAGTTTGGGGGATGATTGCAGTGGATTGATGAATAGTTTGGGGGAGGATTGCAATGGATTGATGAATAGTTTGGGGGAGGATTTCAGTGGTTTGATGAATAGTAAGGGGGAGGATTGCAGTGGATTGATGAATAGTTTGGGGGAGGATAGCAGTGGATTGATGAATAGTTTGGGGGAGGATTGCAGTGGATTGAAGAATAGTTCGGGAAGGATTGCAGTGGAGTGATGAATAGTTTGGGGGAGGATTGCAGTGGATTGATGAATAGATTGAGGGAGGATTGCAGTGAATTGATGAATAGTTTGGGGGAGGATTGCAGTGGATTGATGATTAGTTTGGGGGAGGAATGCAGTGGATTGATGAATAGTCTGGGGGAGAATTTCTGTGGATTGATGAATAGTTTGGGGAGGATTGCAGTGGATTGATGAATAGTTTGGGGGAGGATTGCAGTGGGTTGATGAATAGTTTGGGGGAGGATTACAGTGGATTGATGAATAGTTTGGGGGAGGATTTCAGAGGATTGATGAAAATTTTGGGGGAGAATTGCAGTGGATTGATGAATATTTTGGGGGAGGATTGCAGAGAATTAATGTATAGTTTGGGAGAGGATTTCAGTGGATTGATGAATAGTTTGCGGAGGATTGTAGTGGATTGATGACTACTTTGGGGGAGGATTTCAGTGGATTGATGAATAGTTTGCGGAGGATTGCAGTGGATTGATGAATAGTTTGGGGGAGGATTTCAGTGGATAGCTGAATAGTTTGGGGGAGGATTGCAGTGGGTTGATGAATAGCTGGGTGAGGATTGCAATGTATTGATGAATAGTTTGGTGAGGATTGCAGTGGATTGATGAATAGTGTGCGGAGGATTGCACTGGGTTGATGAATAGTTTCGGGGAGGATTTCAGTTGATTGATGAATAGTTTCGGGGAGGATTGCAGTGGATTAATGAATATTTTGCGGAGGATTGCATTGGGTTGATGAATTGTTTGGGGGAGGATTTCCGTGGATAGATGAATAGTTTGGGGGAGGATTGCAGTGGGTTGATGAATAGCTGGGTGAGGATTGCAATGGAATGATGAATAGTTTGGTGAGGATTGCAATGGATTGATGAATAGTTTGGTGAGGATTGCAGTGGATTGATGAATAGTGTGCGGAGGATTGCACTGGGTTGATGAATAGTTTCGGGGAGGATTTCAGTTGTTTGATGTACAGTTTCGGGGAGGATTGCAGTGGATTGATGAATATTTTGTGGAGGATTGCATTGGGTTGATGAATTGTTTGGGGGAGGATTTCTTTGGATTCATGAATAGTTTGGGGGAGGATTGCAGTGGATTGATGGATAGTTTTGGGGAGGATTGCAGTGGATTGATGAATAGTTAGCGGAGGATTGCAGTGGATTGATGAATAGTTTGGGGGAGGGTTGCAGTGAATTGATGAATAGTTTGGGGGAGGATTGCAGTGGATTGATGAATAGTTTGGGGGTGGTTTGCAGTGAATTGATGAATAGTTTGGGGGAGAATTGCAGTGGATTGATGAATAGTTTGGGGGAGGATTTCAGTGGATTGATGAATAGTTTGGGGGAGGATTGCAGTGGATTAATAGTGTGGGAAGGATTGCAGTGGATTGATGAATAGTTTGGGGGACGATTGCAGTGGATGGATGAATAGTTTGGCGGAGGATTGCAGTGGATTGATGAATAGTTTGGTGGAGGATTGCAGTGGATTGATGAATAGTTTGGGGGAGGATTTCAGTGGGTTGATGAATAGTTTGAGGAGGATTGCAATGGGGTGATGAATAGTTTGCGGAGGATTGCAGTGGATTGATGAATAGTTTGCGGAGGATTGCAGTGGATTGATGAATAGTTTGGGGGAGGATTTCAGTGGGTTGATGAATAGTTTGGGGGAGGATTGCAGTGGATTGATGAATAGTTTGGGGGAGGATTTCAATGGTTTGATGAATAGTTTGGGGGAGGATTGCAGTGGATTGATGAATAGTTTGGGGGAGGATTTCAGTGGATAGATGAATAGTTTTGGGGAGGATTGCAGTGGATTGATGAATAGTTTGGGTGAGGATTGCAATGGATTGATGAATATTTTGGTGAGGATTGCAGTGGATTGATGAATAGTTTGGGAAGGATTGCAGTGGATTGATTATAGTTTGGGGAGGATTGCAGTGGATTGATGAATAGTTTGGGGGAGGATTGCAGTGGATTGATGAATAGTTTGGGGAAGGATTGCAGTGGATTGATGAATAGTTTGGGGGAGGATTGCAGTGGATTGATGAATAGTTTGGGGAAGGATTGCAGTGGATTGATGAATAGTTTGGGGGAGGATTGCAGTGGATTGATGAATAGTTTGGGGAAGGATTGCAGAAGATTGATGAATAGTTTGGGAAGGATTGCAGTGGATTGATGAATAGTTTGGGGGAGGATTGCAATGGATTGATGAATAGTTTAGGGGAGGATTGCAGTGGATTGATAAATAGTTTGGGGGAGGATAACAGTGGATTGATGAATATTTTGGGGAAAATTGCAGAAGATTGATGAATAGTTTGGTGGAGGATTGCAGTGGATTGGTGAATACTTTGCGGAGGATTGCTGTGGATTGATGAATAGTTTGGGGGAGGATTGCAGTGGATTGGTTAATAGTTTGTGCAGGATTGCAGTGGATTTATGAAGAGTATGGGGAGGATTGCAGTAGATTGATGAATAGTTTGGGAGAGGATTGCAGTGGATTGATGAATAGTTTGGGGAGGATTGCAATAGATTGACTAATAATTTGCGGAGGATTGCATTGGATTGATCAATAGCTTGCAGAAGATTGCAGTGAATTGATGAATAGTTTGGGGGAGGATTGCAGTTGATTGATGAATACTTTGGAGGAGGATTGCAATGGATTGATGTATAGTTTGCGGAGGATTGCTGTGGATTGATGAATAGTTTGGGGGAGGACTGCAGTGGATTGATGAATAGTTTGCGGAGGATTGCAGTGGATTGATGAATAGATTGGGGAAGGATTGCAGTGGATTGATGAATAATTTGGGGGAGAATTGCAGTGGATTGATGAATAGTTTGGGGGAGGATTACAGTTGATTGATGAATAGTTTGTGGGAGGATTGCAGTGGATTGATGAATAGTTTGGGGGAGGATTGCAGTGGATTGATGAATAGTTTGGGGGAAGGATTGCAGTGGATTGATGAATAGTTTGGGGGAGGATTTCTGTGGATTGATGAATAGTTTGGTGGAGGATTGCAGTGGATTGATAAATAGTTTGGGAAGGATTGCAGTGGATTGATGAATAATTTGCGGAGGATTTCAGTGGATTGATGAATAGTTTGCGTTGGATTGCAGTGGATGGATGAATAGTTTGCGGAGGATTGCAGTGGATTGATGAATAGTTTGGGGAAGGATTGCAGTCGATTGATGAATAATTTGGGGGAGGATTGCAGTGGATTGATGAATAGTTTGCGGAGGATTGCAGTGGATTGATGAATAGTTTGGGGAAGGATTGCAGAAGATTGATGAATAGTTTGGGAAGGATTGCAGTAGATTGATGAATAGTTTGGGGGAGGATTGCAGTTGATTGATGAATGGTTTGGTGGAGGATTGCAGTCGGTTGATGAATAGATTGGGGGAGGATAGCAGTGGACTGATAAATAGTTTGGGGGAGGATTGCAGCAGATTGATGAATAGTTTGGGGGAGGATAGCAGTGGACTGATAAATAGTTTGGGGGAGGATTGCAGTGGATTGAAGAATAGTTTGGGAAGGATTGCAGTGGATTGATGAATAGTTTGGGGGAGGATTGCAGTGGATTGATGAATAGATTGAGGGAGGATTGCAGTCAATTGATGAATAGTTTGGGGGAGGATTGCAGTGGATTGAAGAATAGTTTGCGGAGGATTGCAGTGGATTGATGAATAGTTTGGGGTAGGATTGCGGAAGATTGATGAATAGTTTGGGAAGGATTGCAGTGGATTGATGAATAGTTTGGGGGTGGATTGCAGTGGATTGATGAATAGTTTGGGAAGGATTGCAGTGGATTGATGAACAGTTTGTGGGAGGATTGCAGTGGATTGATGAATAATTTGTGGAGGATTGCAGTGGATTGATGAATAGTTTGGTGGAGGATTGCAGCGGATTGATGAATAGTTTGGGGGAGGATTGCAGTGGATTGATGAATAGTTTGGGGGAGGATTTCAGTGGTTTGATGAACAGTTTGTGGGAGGATTGCAGTGGATTGATGAATAATTTGTGGAGGATTGCAGTGGATTGATGAATAGTTTGGGGGAGGATTGCAGTGGATTGATGAATAGTTTGGGGGAGGATTGCAGTGGATTGATGAATAGTTTGGGGGAGGATTTCAGTGGTTTGATGAATAGTTAGGGGGAGGATTGCAGTGGATTGATGAATAGTTTGGGGGAGGATAGCAGTGGATTGATGAATAGTTTGGGGGAGGATTGCAGTGGATTGAAGAATAGTTCGGGAAGGATTGCAGTGGAGTGATGAATAGTTTGGGGGAGGATTGCAGTGGATTGATGAATAGATTGAGGGAGGATTGCAATGGATTGATGAATAGTTTGGTGAGGATTGCAGTGGATTGATGAATAGTTTGGGAAGGATTGCAGTAGATTGATGTATAGTTTGGGGAGGATTGCAGTGGATTGATGAATAGTTTGGGGGAGGATTGCAGTGGATTGATGAATAGTTTGGGGAAGGATTGCAGTGGATTGATGAATAGTTTGGGGGAGGATTGCAGTGGATTGATGAATAGTTTGGGGAAGGATTGCAGTGGATTGATGAATAGTTTGGGGGAGGATTGCAGTGGATTGATGAATAGTTTGGGAAAGGATTGCAGAAGATTGATGCATAGTTTGTGAAGGATTGCAGTGGATTGATGAATAGTTTGGTGGAGGATTGCAGTGGATTGATGAATAGTTTAGGGGAGGATTGCAGTGGATTGATAAATAGTTTGGGGGAGGATAACAGTGGATTGATGAATATTTTGGGGAAAATTGCAGTGGATTGATGAATATTTTGGGGGAGGATTGCAGAGAATTAATGTATAGTTTGGGAGAGGATTTCAGTGGATTGTTGAATAGTTTGCGGAGGATTGTAGTGGATTGATGACTACTTTGGGGGAGGATTTCAGTGGATTGATGAATAGTTTGCGGAGGATTGCAGTGGATTGATGAATAGTTTGGGGGAGGATTTCAGTGGATAGCTGAATAGTTTGGGGGAGGATTGCAGTGGGTTGATGAATAGCTGGGTGAGGATTGCAATGTATTGATGAATAGTTTGGTGAGGATTGCAGTGGATTGATGAATAGTGTGCAGAGGATTGCACTGGGTTGATGAATAGTTTCGGGGAGGATTTCAGTTGATTGATGAATAGTTTCGGGGAGGATTGCAGTGGATTAATGAATATTTTGCGGAGGATTGCATTGGGTTGATGAATTGTTTGGGGGAGGATTTCAGTGGATAGATGAATAGTTTGGGGGAGGATTGCAGTGGGTTGATGAATAGCTGGGTGAGGATTGCAATGGATTGATGAATAGTTTGGTGAGGATTGCAATGGATTGATGAATAGTTTGGTGAGGATTGCAGTGGATTGATGAATAGTGTGCGGAGGATTGCACTGGGTTGATGAATAGTTTCGGGGAGGATTTCAGTTGTTTGATGAACAGTTTCGGGGAGGATTGCAGTGGATTGATGAATATTTTGCGGAGGATTGCATTGGGTTGATGAATTGTTTGGGGGAGGATTTCTTTGGATTCATGAATAGTTTGGGGGAGGATTGCAGTGGATTGATGGATAGTTTCGGGGAGGATTGCAGTGGATTGATGAATAGTTAGCGGAGGATTGCAGTGGATTGATGAATAGTTTGGGGGAGGGTTGCAGTGAATTGATGAATAGTTTGGGGGAGGATTGCAGTGGATTGATGAATAGTTTGGGGGTGGTTTGCAGTGAATTGATGAATAGTTTGGGGGAGAATTGCAGTGGATTGATGAATAGTTTGGGGGAGCATTTCAGTGGATTGATGAATAGTTTGGGGGAGGATTGCAGTGGATTAATAGTGTGGGAAGGATTGCAGTGGATTGATGAACAGTTTGGGGGGACGATTGCAGTGGATGGATGAATAGTTTGGCGGAGGATTGCAGTGGATTGATGAATAGTTTGGGGGAGGATTGCAGTGGATTGATGAATAGTTTGGGGAAGGATTGCAGTGGATTGATGAATAGTTTGGGGGAGGATTGCAGTGGATTGATGAATAGTTTGGGAAAGGATTGCAGAAGATTGATGCATAGTTTGGGAAGGATTGCAGTGGATTGATGAATAGTTTGGGGGAGGATTGCAGTGGATTGATGAATAGTTTAGGGGAGGATTGCAGTGGATTGATAAATAGTTTGGGGGAGGATAACAGTGGATTGATGAATATTTTGGGGAAAATGGCAGAAGATTGATGAATAGTTTGTTGGAGGATTGCAGTTGATTGATGAATACTTTGGAGGAAGATGGCAATGGATTGATGTATAGTTTGCGGAGGATTGCAGTGGATTGATGAATAGTTTGGGGGAGGATTGCAATGGATTGATGAATAGTTTGCGGAGGATTGCACTGGATTGATGAATAGATTGGGGAAGGATTGCAGTGGATTGATGAATAATTTGGGGGAGAATTGCAGTGGATTGATGAATAGTTTGGGGGAGGATTACAGTTGATTGATGAATAGTATGGGGGAGGATTGCAGTGGATTGATGAATAGTTTGGGGGAGGATTGCAGTGGATTGATGAATAGTTTGTGGAAGGATTGCAGTGGATTGATGAATAGTTTGGGGGAGGATTTCTGTGGATTGATGAATAGTTTGGTGGAGGATTGCAGTGGATTGATGAATAGTTTGGGAAGGATTGCAGTGGATTGACGAATAATTTGCGGAGGATTTCAGTGAATTGATGAATAGTTTGCGGAGGATTGCAGTGGATGGATGAATAGTTTGCGGAGGATTGCAGTGGATTGATGAATAGTTTGGGGAAGGATTGCAGTGGATTGATGAATAATTTGGGGGAGGATTGCAGTGGATTGATGAATAGTTTGCGGAGGATTGCAGTGGATTGATGAATAGTTTGGGGGAGGATAGCAGTGGACTGATAAATAGTTTGGGGGAGGATTGCAGCGGATTGATGAATAGTTTGGGGGAGGATTGCAGTGGACTGATAAATAGTTTGGGGGAGGATTGCAGTGGATTGAAGAATAGTTTGGGAAGGATTGCAGTGGATTGATGAATAGTTTGGGGGAGGATTGCAGTGGATTGATGAATAGATTGAGGGAGGATTGCAGTGAATTGATGAATAGTTTGGGGGAGGATTGCAGTGGATTGATGAATAGTTTGGGGGAGGATTGCATGGATTGATGAATATTTTGGGGGTGGATTGCAGTGGATTGAAGAATAGTTTGCGGAGGATTGCAGTGGATTGATGAATAGTTTGGGGAAGGATTGCAGAAGATTGATGAATATTTTGGGAAGGATTGCAGTAGATTGATGAATAGTTTGGGGGAGGATTGCAGTGGATTGATGAATAGTTTGGGAAGGATTGCAGTGGATTGATGAATAGTTTGGGGGAGGATTTCTCTGGATTGATGAATAGTTTGGGGGAGGATTGCTGTGGATTGATGAATAGTTTGGGAAGGATTGCAGTGGATTGATGAACAGTTTGTGGGAGGATTGCAGTGGATTGATGAATAATTTGTGGAGGATTGCAGTGGATTGATGAATAGTTTGGTGGAGGATTGCAGCGGATTGATGAATAGTTTGGGGGAGGATTGTAGTGGATTGATGAATAGTTTGGGGGAGGATTGCAGTGGATTGATGAATAGTTAGGGGGAGGATTGCAGTGGATTGATGAATAGTTTGGGGGAGGATAGCAGTGGATTGATGAATAGTTTGGGGGAGGATTGCAGTGGATTGAAGAATAGTTCGGGAAGGATTGCAGTGGAGTGATGAATAGTTTGGGGGAGGATTGCAGTGGATTGATGAATAGATTGAGGGAGGATTGCAGTGAATTGATGAATAGTTTGGGGGAGGATTGCAGTGGATTGATGAATTGTTTGGGGGAGGAATGCAGTGGATTGATGAATAGTCTGGGGGAGAATTTCTGTGGATTGATGAATAGTTTGGGGGAGGATTTCAGTGGATTGATGAATAGTTAGGGTGAGGATTGCAGTGGATTGATGAATAGTTTGGGGGAGGATAGCAGTGGATTGATGAATAGTTTGGGGGAGGATAGCAGTGGATTGATGAATAGTTTGGGGGAGGATTGCAGTGGATTGATGAATAGTTAGGGGGAGGATTGCAGTGGATTGATGAATAGTTTGGGGGAGGATAGCAGTGGATTGATGAATAGTTTGGGGGAGGATTGCAGTGGATTGAAGAATAGTTCGGGAAGGATTGCAGTGGAGTGATGAATAGTTTGGGGGAGGATTGCAGTGGATTGATGAATAGATTGAGGGAGGATTGCAGTGAATTGATGAATAGTTTGGGGGAGGATTGCAGTGGATTGATGAATTGTTTGGGGGAGGAATGCAGTGGATTGATGAATAGTCTGGGGGAGAATTTCTGTGGATTGATGAATAGTTTGGGGGAGGATTTCAGAGGATTGATGAAAAGTTTGGGGGAGAATTGCAGTGGATTGATGAATATTTTGGGGGAGGATTGCAGAGAATTAATGTATAGTTTGGGAGAGGATTTCAGTGGATTGATGAATAGTTTGCGGAGGATTGCAGTGGATTGATGAATAGTTTGGGGGAGGATTTCAGTGGATAGCTGAATAGTTTGGGGGAGGATTGCAGTGGGTTGATGAATAGCTGGGTGAGGATTGCAATGTATTGATGAATAGTTTGGTGAGGATTGCAGTGGATTGATGAATAGTGTGCGGAGGATTGCAATGGGTTGATGAATAGTTTCGGGGAGGATTTCAGTTGATTGATGAATAGTTTCGGGGAGGATTGCAGTGGATTGATGAATATTTTGCGGAGGATTGCATTGGGTTGATGAATTGTTTGGGGGAGGATTTCAGTGGATAGATGAATAGTTTGGGGGAGGATTGCAGTGGGTTGATGAATAGCTGGGTGAGGATTGCAATGGATTGATGAATAGTTTGGTGAGGATTGCAGTGGATTGATGAATAGTGTGCGGAGGATTGCACTGGGTTGACGAATAGTTTCGGGGAGGATTTCAGTTGTTTGATGAATAGTTTCGGTGAGGATTGCAGTGGATTGATGAATATTTTGTGGAGGATTGCATTGGGTTGATGAATTGTTTGGGGGAGGATTTCTTTGGATTCATGAATAGTTTGGGGGAGGATTGCAGTGGATTGATGGATAGTTTCGGGGAGGATTGCAGTGGATTGATGAATAGTTAGCGGAGGATTGCAGTGGATTGATGAATAGTTTGGGGGAGGGTTGCAGTGAATTGATGAATAGTTTGGGGGAGGATTGCAGTGGATTGATGAATAGTTTGGGGGTGGTTTGCAGTGAATTGATGAATAGTTTGGGGGAGGATTGCAGTGGATTGATGAATAGTTTGGGGGAGGATTTCAGTGGATTGATGAATAGTTTGGGGGAGGATTGCAGTGGATTGATAAATAGTGTGGGAAGGATTGCAGTGGATTGATGAATAGTTTGGGGGACGATTGCAGTGGATGGATGAATAGTTTGGGGGAGGATTTCAGTGGGTTGATGAATAGTTTGAGGAGGATTGCAATGGGTGATGAATAGTTTGCGGAGGATTGCAGTGGATTGATGAATAGTTTGGTGGAGGATTGCAGTGGATTGATGAATAGTTTGGGGGAGGATTTCAGTGGGTTGATGAATAGTTTGAGGAGGATTGCAATGGGTGATGAATAGTTTGCGGAGGATTGCAGTGGATTGATGAATAGTTTGCGGAGGATTGCAGTGGATTGATGAATAGTTTGGGGGAGGCTTTCAGTGGGTTGATGAATAGTTTGGGGGAGGATTGCAGTGGATTGATGAATAGTTTGGGGGAGGATTTCAATGGATTGATGAATAGTTTGGGGGAGGATTGCAGTGGATTGATGAATAGTTTGGGGGAGGATTTCAGTGGATAGATGAATAGTTTTGGGGAGGATTGCAGTGGATTGATGAATAGTTTGGGTGAGGATTGCAATGGATTGATGAATATTTTGGTGAGGATTGCAGTGGATTGATGAATAGTTTGGGAAGGATTGCAGTAGATTGATGTATAGTTTGGGGAGGATTGCAGTGGATTGATGAATAGTTTGGGGGAGGATTGCAGTGGATTGATGAATAGTTTGGGGAAGGATTGCAGTGGATTGATGAATAGTTTGGGGGAGGATTGCAGTGGATTGATGAATAGTTTGGGGAAGGATTGCAGTGGATTGATGAATAGTTTGGGGGAGGATTGCAGTGGATTGATGAATAGTTTGGGAAGGAATGCAGTGGATTGATGAATAGTTTGGGGGAGGATTGCAATGGATTGATGAATAGTTTAGGGGAGGATTGCAGCGGATTGATAAATAGTTTGGGGGAGGATAACAGTGGATTGATGAATATTTTGGGGAAAATTGCAGAGGATTGATGAATAGTTTGGTGGAGGATTGCAGTGGATTGGTGAATACTTTGCGGAGGATTGCTGTGGATTGATGAATAGTTTGGGGGAGGATTGCAGTGGATTGGTGAATAGTTTGTGCAGGATTGCAGTGGATTTATGAATAGTATGGGGAGGATTGCAGTAGATTGATGAATAGTTTGGGAGAGGATTGCAGTGGATTGATGAATAGTTTGGGGAGGATTGCAATAGATTGACTAATAATTTGCGGAGGATTGCATTGGATTGATCAATAGTTTGCAGAAGATTGCAGTGAATTGATGAATAGTTTGGGGGAGGATTGCAGTTGATTGATGAATACTTTGGAGGAGGATTGCAATGGATTGATGTATAGTTTGCGGAGGATTGCAGTGGATTGATGAATAGTTTGGGGGAGGACTGCAGTGGATTGATGAATAGTTTGCGGAGGATTGCAGTGGATTGATGAATAGATTGGGGAAGGATTGCAGTGGATTGATGAATAATTTGAGGGAGAATTGCAGTGGATTGATGAATAGTTTGGGGGAGGATTACAGTTGATTGATGAATAGTTTGGGGGAGGATTGCAGTGGATTGATGAATAGTTTGGGGGAGGATTGCAGTGGATTGATGAATAGTTTGGGGAAGGATTGCAGTGGATTGATGAATAGTTTGGGGGAGGATTTCTGTGGATTGATGAATAGTTTGGTGGAGGATTGCAGTGGATTGATGAATAGTTTGGGAAGGATTGCAGTGGATTGACGAATAATTTGCGGAGGATTTCAGTGGATTGATGAATAGTTTGCGGAGGATTGCAGTGGATGGATGAATAGCTTGCGGAGGATTGCAGTGGAATGATGAATAGTTTGGGGAAGGATTGCAGTGGATTGATGAATAATTTGGGGGAGGATTGCAGTGGATTGATGAATAGTTTGCGGAGGATTGCAGTGGATTGATGAATAGTTTGGGGGAGGATAGCAGTGGACTGATAAATAGTTTGGGGGAGGATTGCAGCGGATTGATGAATAGTTTGGGGGAGGATTGCAGTGGACTGATAAATAGTTTGGGGGAGGATTGCAGTGGATTGAAGAATAGTTTGGGAAGGATTGCAGTGGATTGATGAATAGTTTGGGGGAGGATTGCAGTGGATTGATGAATAGATTGAGGGAGGATTGCAGTGAATTGATGAATAGTTTGGGGGAGGATTGCAGTGGATTGATGAATAGTTTGGGGGAGGATTGCATGGATTGATGAATATTTTGGGGGTGGATTGCAGTGGATTGAAGAATAGTTTGCGGAGGATTGCAGTGGATTGATGAATAGTTTGGGGAAGGATTGCAGAAGATTGATGAATATTTTGGGAAGGATTGCAGTAGATTGATGAATAGTTTGGGGGAGGATTGCAGTGGATTGATGAATAGTTTGGGAAGGATTGCAGTGGATTGATGAACAGTTTGTGGGAGGATTGCAGTGGATTGATGAATAATTTGTGGAGGATTGCAGTGGATTGATGAATAGTTTGGTGGAGGATTGCAGCGGATTGATGAATAGTTTGGGGGAGGATTTCAGTGGTTTGATGAATAGTTAGGGAGAGGATTGCAGTGGATTGATGAATAGTTTGGGGGATGATTGCAGTGGATTGATGAATAGTTTGGGGGAGGATTGCAGTGGATTGATGAATAGTTTGGGGGATGATTGCAGTGGATTGATGAATAGTTTGGGGGAGGATTGCAGTGGATTGATGAATAGTTTGGGGGAGGATTTCAGTGGTTTGATGAATAGTTAGGGGGAGGATTGCAGTGGATTGATGAATAGTTTGGGGGAGGATAGCAGTGGATTGATGAATAGTTTGGGGGAGGATTGCAGTGGATTGAAGAATAGTTCGGGAAGGATTGCAGTGGAGCGATGAATAGTTTGGGGGAAGATTGCAGTGGATTGATGAATAGATTGAGGGAGGATTGCAGTGAATTGATGAATAGTTTGGGGGAGGATTGCAGTGGATTGATGAATAGTTTGGGGGAGGAATGCAGTGGATTGATGAATAGTCTGGGGGAGAATTTCTGTGGATTGATGAATAGTTTGGGGAGGATTGCAGTGGATTGATGAATAGTTTGGGGGAGGATTGCAGTGGATTGATGAATAGTTTGGGGGAGGATTACAGTGGATTGATGAATAGTTTGGGGGAGGATTGCAGTGGATTGATGAATAGTTTGGGGGAGGATTACAGTGGATTGATGAATAGTTTGGGGGAGGATTTCAGAGGATTGATGAAAAGTTTGGGGGAGAATTGCAGTGGATTGATGAATATTTTGGGGGAGGATTGCAGAGAATTAATGTATAGTTTGGGAGAGGATTTCAGTGGATTGATGAATAGTTTGCGGAGGATTGCAGTGGATTGATGAATAGTTTGGGGGAGGATTTCAGTGGATAGCTGAATAGTTTGGGGGAGGATTGCAGTGGGTTGATGAATAGCTGGGTGAGGATTGCAATGTATTGATGAATAGTTTGGTGAGGATTGCAGTGGATTGATGAATAGTGTGCGGAGGATTGCACTGGGTTGATGAATAGTTTCGGGGAGGATTTCAGTTGATTGATGAATAGTTTCGGGGAGGATTGCAGTGGATTAATGAATATTTTGCGGAGGATTGCATTGGGTTGATGAATTGTTTGGGGGAGGATTTCAGTGGATAGATGAATAGTTTGGGGGAGGATTGCAGTGGGTTGATGAATAGCTGGGTGAGGATTGCAATGGATTGATGAATAGTTTGGTGAGGATTGCAATGGATTGATGAATAGTTTGGTGAGGATTGCAGTGGATTGATGAATAGTGTGCGGAGGATTGCACTGGGTTGATGAATAGTTTCGGGGAGGATTTCAGTTGTTTGATGAACAGTTTCGGGAGGATTGCAGTGGATTGATGAATATTTTGCGGAGGATTGCATTGGGTTGATGAATTGTTTGGGGGAGGATTTCTTTGGATTCATGAATAGTTTGGGGGAGGATTGCAGTGGATTGATGGATAGTTTCGGGGAGGATTGCAGTGGATTGATGAATAGTTAGCGGAGGATTGCAGTGGATTGATGAATAGTTTGGGGGAGGGTTGCAGTGAATTGATGAATAGTTTGGGGGAGGATTGCAGTGGATTGATGAATAGTTTGGGGGTGGTTTGCAGTGAATTGATGAATAGTTTGGGGGAGAATTGCAGTGGATTGATGAATAGTTTGGGGGAGGATTTCAGTGGATTGATGAATAGTTTGGGGGAGGATTGCAGTGGATTAATAGTGTGGGAAGGATTGCAGTGGATTGATGAATAGTTTGGGGGACGATTGCAGTGGATGGATGAATAGTTTGGCGGAGGATTGCAGTGGATTGATGAATAGTTTGGTGGAGGATTGCAGTGGATTGATGAATAGTTTGGGGAGGATTGCAATAGATTGACTAATAATTTGCGGAGGATTGCATTGGATTGATCAATAGTTTGCAGAAGATTGCAGTGAATTGATGAATAGTTTGGGGGAGGATTGCAGTTGATTGATGAATACTTTGGAGGAGGATTGCAATGGATTGATGTATAGTTTGCGGAGGATTGCAGTGGATTGATGAATAGTTTGGGGGAGGACTGCAGTGGATTGATGAATAGTTTGCGGAGGATTGCAGTGGATTGATGAATAGATTGGGGAAGGATTGCAGTGGATTGATGAATAATTTGAGGGAGAATTGCAGTGGATTGATGAATAGTTTGGGGGATGATTACAGTTGATTGATGAATAGTTTGGGGGAGGATTGCAGTGGATTGATGAATAGTTTGGGGGAGGATTGCAGTGGATTGATGAATAGTTTGGGGAAGGATTGCAGTGGATTGATGAATAGTTTGGGGGAGGATTTCTGTGGATTGATGAATAGTTTGGTGGAGGATTGCAGTAGATTGATGAATAGTTTGGGAAGGATTGCAGTGGATTGACGAATAATTTGCGGAGGATTTCAGTGGATTGATGAATAGTTTGCGGAGGATTGCAGTGGATGGATGAATAGTTTGCGGAGGATTGCAGTGGATTGATGAATAGTTTGGGGAACGATTGCAGTGGATTGATGAATAATTTGGGGGAGGATTGCAGTGGATTGATGAATAGTTTGCGGAGGATTGCAGTGGATTGATGAATAGTTTGGGGGAGGATAGCAGTGGACTGATAAATAGTTTGGGGGAGGATTGCAGCGGATTGATGAATAGTTTGGGGGAGGATTGCAGTGGACTGATAAATACTTTGGGGGAGGATTGCAGTGGATTGAAGAATAGTTTGGGAAGGATTGCAGTGGATTGATGAATAGTTTGGGGGAGGATTGCAGTGGATTGATGAATAGATTGAGGGAGGATTGCAGTGAATTGATGAATAGTTTGGGGGAGGATTGCAGTGGATTGATGAATAGTTAGGGGGAGGATTGCAGTGGATTGATGAATAGTTTGGGGGAGGATAGCAGTGGATTGATGAATAGTTTGGGGGAGGATTGCAGTGGATTGAAGAATAGTTCGGGAAGGATTGCAGTGGAGTGATGAATAGTTTGGGGGAGGATTGCAGTGGATTGATGAATAGATTGAGGGAGGATTGCAGTGAATTGATGAATAGTTTGGGGGAGGATTGCAGTGGATTGATGAATTGTTTGGGGGAGGAATGCAGTGGATTGATGAATAGTCTGGGGGAGAATTTCTGTGGATTGATGAATAGTTTGGGGGAGGATTTCAGAGGATTGATGAAAAGTTTGGGGGAGAATTGCAGTGGATTGATGAATATTTTGGGGGAGGATTGCAGAGAATTAATGTATAGTTTGGGAGAGGATTTCAGTGGATTGATGAATAGTTTGCGGAGGATTGTAGTGGATTGATGACTACTTTGGGGGAGGATTTCAGTGGATTGATGAATAGTTTGCGGAGGATTGCAGTGGATTGATGAATAGTTTGGGGGAGGATTTCAGTGGATAGCTGAATAGTTTGGGGGAGGATTGCAGTGGGTTGATGAATAGCTGGGTGAGGATTGCAATGTATTGATGAATAGTTTGGTGAGGATTGCAGTGGATTGATGAATAGTGTGCGGAGGATTGCAATGGGTTGATGAATAGTTTCGGGGAGGATTTCAGTTGATTGATGAATAGTTTCGGGGAGGATTGCAGTGGATTGATGAATATTTTGCGGAGGATTGCATTGGGTTGATGAATTGTTTGGGGGAGGATTTCAGTGGATAGATGAATAGTTTGGGGGAGGATTGCAGTGGGTTGATGAATAGCTGGGTGAGGATTGCAATGGATTGATGAATAGTTTGGTGAGGATTGCAGTGGATTGATGAATAGTGTGCGGAGGATTGCACTGGGTTGACGAATAGTTTCGGGGAGGATTTCAGTTGTTTGATGAATAGTTTCGGTGAGGATTGCAGTGGATTGATGAATATTTTGTGGAGGATTGCATTGGGTTGATGAATTGTTTGGGGGAGGATTTCTTTGGATTCATGAATAGTTTGGGGGAGGATTGCAGTGGATTGATGGATAGTTTCGGGGAGGATTGCAGTGGATTGATGAATAGTTAGCGGAGGATTGCAGTGGATTGATGAATAGTTTGGGGGAGGGTTGCAGTGAATTGATGAATAGTTTGGGGGAGGATTGCAGTGGATTGATGAATAGTTTGGGGGTGGTTTGCAGTGAATTGATGAATAGTTTGGGGGAGGATTGCAGTGGATTGATGAATAGTTTGGGGGAGGATTTCAGTGGATTGATGAATAGTTTGGGGGAGGATTGCAGTGGATTGATAAATAGTGTGGGAAGGATTGCAGTGGATTGATGAATAGTTTGGGGGACGATTGCAGTGGATGGATGAATAGTTTGGGGGAGGATTTCAGTGGGTTGATGAATAGTTTGAGGAGGATTGCAATGGGTGATGAATAGTTTGCGGAGGATTGCAGTGGATTGATGAATAGTTTGGTGGAGGATTGCAGTAGATTGATGAATAGTTTGGGGGAGGATTTCAGTGGGTTGATGAATAGTTTGAGGAGGATTGCAATGGGTGATGAATAGTTTGCGGAGGATTGCAGTGGATTGATGAATAGTTTGCGGAGGATTGCAGTGGATTGATGAATAGTTTGGGGGAGGCTTTCAGTGGGTTGATGAATAGTTTGGGGGAGGATTGCAGTGGATTGATGAATAGTTTGGGGGAGGATTTCAATGGATTGATGAATAGTTTGGGGGAGGATTGCAGTGGATTGATGAATAGTTTGGGGGAGGATTTCAGTGGATAGATGAATAGTTTTGGGGAGGATTGCAGTGGATTGATGAATAGTTTGGGTGAGGATTGCAATGGATTGATGAATATTTTGGTGAGGATTGCAGTGGATTGATGAATAGTTTGGGAAGGATTGCAGTAGATTGATGTATAGTTTGGGGAGGATTGCAGTGGATTGATGAATAGTTTGGGGGAGGATTGCAGTGGATTGATGAATAGTTTGGGGAAGGATTGCAGTGGATTGATGAATAGTTTGGGGGAGGATTGCAGTGGATTGATGAATAGTTTGGGGAAGGATTGCAGTGGATTGATGAATAGTTTGGGGGAGGATTGCAGTGGATTGATGAATAGTTTGGGAAGGATTGCAGTGGATTGATGAATAGTTTGGGGGAGGATTGCAATGGATTGATGAATAGTTTAGGGGAGGATTGCAGTGGATTGATAAATAGTTTGGGGGAGGATAACAGTGGATTGATGAATATTTTGGGGAAAATTGCAGAAGATTGATGAATAGTTTGGTGGAGGATTGCAGTGGATTGGTGAATACTTTGCGGAGGATTGCTGTGGATTGATGAATAGTTTGGGGGAGGATTGCAGTGGATTGGTGAATAGTTTGTGCAGGATTGCAGTGGATTTATGAATAGTATGGGGAGGATTGCAGTAGATTGATGAATAGTTTGGGAGAGGATTGCAGTGGATTGATGAATAGTTTGGGGAGGATTGCAATAGATTGACTAATAATTTGCGGAGGATTGCATTGGATTGATCAATAGTTTGCAGAAGATTGCAGTGAATTGATGAATAGTTTGGGGGAGGATTGCAGTTGATTGATGAATACTTTGGAGGAGGATTGCAATGGATTGATGTATAGTTTGCGGAGGATTGCAGTGGATTGATGAATAGTTTGGGGGAGGACTGCAGTGGATTGATGAATAGTTTGCGGAGGATTGCAGTGGATTGATGAATAGATTGGGGAAGGATTGCAGTGGATTGATGAATAATTTGAGGGAGAATTGCAGTGGATTGATGAATAGTTTGGGGGAGGATTACAGTTGATTGATGAATAGTTTGGGGGAGGATTGCAGTGGATTGATGAATAGTTTGGGGGAGGATTGCAGTGGATTGATGAATAGTTTGGGGAAGGATTGCAGTGGATTGATGAATAGTTTGGGGGAGGATTTCTGTGGATTGATGAATAGTTTGGTGGAGGATTGCAGTGGATTGATGAATAGTTTGGGAAGGATTGCAGTGGATTGACGAATAATTTGCGGAGGATTTCAGTGGATTGATGAATAGTTTGCGGAGGATTGCAGTGGATGGATGAATAGTTTGCGGAGGATTGCAGTGGAATGATGAATAGTTTGGGGAAGGATTGCAGTGGATTGATGAATAATTTGGGGGAGGATTGCAGTGGATTGATGAATAGTTTGCGGAGGATTGCAGTGGATTGATGAATAGTTTGGGGGAGGATAGCAGTGGACTGATAAATAGTTTGGGGGAGGATTGCAGCGGATTGATGAATAGTTTGGGGGAGGATTGCAGTGGACTGATAAATAGTTTGGGGGAGGATTGCAGTGGATTGAAGAATAGTTTGGGAAGGATTGCAGTGGATTGATGAATAGTTTGGGGGAGGATTGCAGTGGATTGATGAATAGATTGAGGGAGGATTGCAGTGAATTGATGAATAGTTTGGGGGAGGATTGCAGTGGATTGATGAATAGTTTGGGGGAGGATTGCATGGATTGATGAATATTTTGGGGGTGGATTGCAGTGGATTGAAGAATAGTTTGCGGAGGATTGCAGTGGATTGATGAATAGTTTGGGGAAGGATTGCAGAAGATTGATGAATATTTTGGGAAGGATTGCAGTAGATTGATGAATAGTTTGGGGGAGGATTGCAGTGGATTGATGAATAGTTTGGGAAGGATTGCAGTGGATTGATGAACAGTTTGTGGGAGGATTGCAGTGGATTGATGAATAATTTGTGGAGGATTGCAGTGGATTGATGAATAGTTTGGTGGAGGATTGCAGCGGATTGATGAATAGTTTGGGGGAGGATTTCAGTGGTTTGATGAATAGTTAGGGAGAGGATTGCAGTGGATTGATGAATAGTTTGGGGGATGATTGCAGTGGATTGATGAATAGTTTGGGGGAGGATTGCAGTGGATTGATGAATAGTTTGGGGGATGATTGCAGTGGATTGATGAATAGTTTGGGGGAGGATTGCAGTGGATTGATGAATAGTTTGGGGGAGGATTTCAGTGGTTTGATGAATAGTTAGGGGGAGGATTGCAGTGGATTGATGAATAGTTTGGGGGAGGATAGCAGTGGATTGATGAATAGTTTGGGGGAGGATTGCAGTGGATTGAAGAATAGTTCGGGAAGGATTGCAGTGGAGTGATGAATAGTTTGGGGGAAGATTGCAGTGGATTGATGAATAGATTGAGGGAGGATTGCAGTGAATTGATGAATAGTTTGGGGGAGGATTGCAGTGGATTGATGAATAGTTTGGGGGAGGAATGCAGTGGATTGATGAATAGTCTGGGGGAGAATTTCTGTGGATTGATGAATAGTTTGGGGAGGATTGCAGTGGATTGATGAATAGTTTGGGGGAGGATTGCAGTGGATTGATGAATAGTTTGGGGGAGGATTACAGTGGATTGATGAATAGTTTGGGGGAGGATTGCAGTGGATTGATGAATAGTTTGGGGGAGGATTACAGTGGATTGATGAATAGTTTGGGGGAGGATTTCAGAGGATTGATGAAAAGTTTGGGGGAGAATTGCAGTGGATTGATGAATATTTTGGGGGAGGATTGCAGAGAATTAATGTATAGTTTGGGAGAGGATTTCAGTGGATTGATGAATAGTTTGCGGAGGATTGCAGTGGATTGATGAATAGTTTGGGGGAGGATTTCAGTGGATAGCTGAATAGTTTGGGGGAGGATTGCAGTGGGTTGATGAATAGCTGGGTGAGGATTGCAATGTATTGATGAATAGTTTGGTGAGGATTGCAGTGGATTGATGAATAGTGTGCGGAGGATTGCACTGGGTTGATGAATAGTTTCGGGGAGGATTTCAGTTGATTGATGAATAGTTTCGGGGAGGATTGCAGTGGATTAATGAATATTTTGCGGAGGATTGCATTGGGTTGATGAATTGTTTGGGGGAGGATTTCAGTGGATAGATGAATAGTTTGGGGGAGGATTGCAGTGGGTTGATGAATAGCTGGGTGAGGATTGCAATGGATTGATGAATAGTTTGGTGAGGATTGCAATGGATTGATGAATAGTTTGGTGAGGATTGCAGTGGATTGATGAATAGTGTGCGGAGGATTGCACTGGGTTGATGAATAGTTTCGGGGAGGATTTCAGTTGTTTGATGAACAGTTTCGGGGAGGATTGCAGTGGATTGATGAATATTTTGCGGAGGATTGCATTGGGTTGATGAATTGTTTGGGGGAGGATTTCTTTGGATTCATGAATAGTTTGGGGGAGGATTGCAGTGGATTGATGGATAGTTTCGGGGAGGATTGCAGTGGATTGATGAATAGTTAGCGGAGGATTGCAGTGGATTGATGAATAGTTTGGGGGAGGGTTGCAGTGAATTGATGAATAGTTTGGGGGAGGATTGCAGTGGATTGATGAATAGTTTGGGGGTGGTTTGCAGTGAATTGATGAATAGTTTGGGGGAGAATTGCAGTGGATTGATGAATAGTTTGGGGGAGGATTTCAGTGGATTGATGAATAGTTTGGGGGAGGATTGCAGTGGATTAATAGTGTGGGAAGGATTGCAGTGGATTGATGAATAGTTTGGGGGACGATTGCAGTGGATGGATGAATAGTTTGGCGGAGGATTGCAGTGGATTGATGAATAGTTTGGTGGAGGATTGCAGTGGATTGATGAATAGTTTGGGGAGGATTGCAATAGATTGACTAATAATTTGCGGAGGATTGCATTGGATTGATCAATAGTTTGCAGAAGATTGCAGTGAATTGATGAATAGTTTGGGGGAGGATTGCAGTTGATTGATGAATACTTTGGAGGAGGATTGCAATGGATTGATGTATAGTTTGCGGAGGATTGCAGTGGATTGATGAATAGTTTGGGGGAGGACTGCAGTGGATTGATGAATAGTTTGCGGAGGATTGCAGTGGATTGATGAATAGATTGGGGAAGGATTGCAGTGGATTGATGAATAATTTGAGGGAGAATTGCAGTGGATTGATGAATAGTTTGGGGGATGATTACAGTTGATTGATGAATAGTTTGGGGGAGGATTGCAGTGGATTGATGAATAGTTTGGGGGAGGATTGCAGTGGATTGATGAATAGTTTGGGGAAGGATTGCAGTGGATTGATGAATAGTTTGGGGGAGGATTTCTGTGGATTGATGAATAGTTTGGTGGAGGATTGCAGTAGATTGATGAATAGTTTGGGAAGGATTGCAGTGGATTGACGAATAATTTGCGGAGGATTTCAGTGGATTGATGAATAGTTTGCGGAGGATTGCAGTGGATGGATGAATAGTTTGCGGAGGATTGCAGTGGATTGATGAATAGTTTGGGGAACGATTGCAGTGGATTGATGAATAATTTGGGGGAGGATTGCAGTGGATTGATGAATAGTTTGCGGAGGATTGCAGTGGATTGATGAATAGTTTGGGGGAGGATAGCAGTGGACTGATAAATAGTTTGGGGGAGGATTGCAGCGGATTGATGAATAGTTTGGGGGAGGATTGCAGTGGACTGATAAATAGTTTGGGGGAGGATTGCAGTGGATTGAAGAATAGTTTGGGAAGGATTGCAGTGGATTGATGAATAGTTTGGGGGAGGATTGCAGTGGATTGATGAATAGATTGAGGGAGGATTGCAGTGAATTGATGAATAGTTTGGGGGAGGATTGCAGTGGATTGATGAATAGTTTGGGGGAGGATTGCATGGATTGATGAATATTTTGGGGGTGGATTGCAGTGGATTGAAGAATAGTTTGCGGAGGATTGCAGTGGATTGATGAATAGTTTGGGGAAGGATTGCAGAAGATTGATGAATATTTTGGGAAGGATTGCAGTAGATTGATGAATAGTTTGGGGGAGGATTGCAGTGGATTGATGAATAGTTTGGGAAGGATTGCAGTGGATTGATGAATAGTTTGGGGGAGGATTTCTCTGGATTGATGAATAGTTTGGGGGAGGATTGCAGTGGATTGATGAATAGTTTGGGAAGGATTGCAGTGGATTGATGAACAGTTTGTGGGAGGATTGCAGTGGATTGATGAATAATTTGTGGAGGATTGCAGTGCATTGATGAATAGTTTGGTGGAGGATTGCAGCGGATTGATGAATAGTTTGGGGGAGGATTTCAGTGGTTTGATGAATAGTTAGGGGGAGGATTGCAGTGGATTGATGAATAGTTTGGGGGATGATTGCAGTGGATTGATGAATAGTTTGGGGGAGGATTGCAGTGGATTGATGAATAGTTTGGGGGATGATTGCAGTGGATTGATGAATAGTTTGGGGGAGGATTGCAGTGGATTGATGAATAGTTTGGGGGAGGATTTCAGTGGTTTGATGAATAGTTAGGGGGAGGATTGCAGTGGATTGATGAATAGTTTGGGGGAGGATAGCAGTGGATTGATGAATAGTTTGGGGGAGGATTGCAGTGGATTGAAGAATAGTTCGGGAAGGATTGCAGTGGAGTGATGAATAGTTTGGGGGAAGATTGCAGTGGATTGATGAATAGATTGAGGGAGGATTGCAGTGAATTGATGAATAGTTTGGGGGAGGATTGCAGTGGATTGATGAATAGTTTGGGGGAGGATTGCAGTGGATTGATGAATAGTTTGGGGGAGGATTACAGTGGATTGATGAATAGTTTGGGGGAGGATTTCAGAGGATTGATGAAAAGTTTGGGGGAGAATTGCAGTGGATTGATGAATATTTTGGGGGAGGATTGCAGAGAATTAATGTATAGTTTGGGAGAGGATTTCAGTGGATTGATGAATAGTTTGCGGAGGATTGCAGTGGATTGATGAATAGTTTGGGGGAGGATTTCAGTGGATAGCTGAATAGTTTGGGGGAGGATTGCAGTGGGTTGATGAATAGCTGGGTGAGGATTGCAATGTATTGATGAATAGTTTGGTGAGGATTGCAGTGGATTGATGAATAGTGTGCGGAGGATTGCACTGGGTTGATGAATAGTTTCGGGGAGGATTTCAGTTGATTGATGAATAGTTTCGGGGAGGATTGCAGTGGATTAATGAATATTTTGCGGAGGATTGCATTGGGTTGATGAATTGTTTGGGGGAGGATTTCAGTGGATAGATGAATAGTTTGGGGGAGGATTGCAGTGGGTTGATGAATAGCTGGGTGAGGATTGCAATGGATTGATGAATAGTTTGGTGAGGATTGCAATGGATTGATGAATAGTTTGGTGAGGATTGCAGTGGATTGATGAATAGTGTGCGGAGGATTGCACTGGGTTGATGAATAGTTTCGGGGAGGATTTCAGTTTTTTGATGAACAGTTTCGGGGAGGATTGCAGTGGATTGATGAATATTTTGCGGAGGATTGCATTGGGTTGATGAATTGTTTGGGGGAGGATTTCTTTGGATTCATGAATAGTTTGGGGGAGGATTGCAGTGGATTGATGGATAGTTTCGGGGAGGATTGCAGTGGATTGATGAATAGTTAGCGGAGGATTGCAGTGGATTGATGAATAGTTTGGGGGAGGGTTGCAGTGAATTGATGAATAGTTTGGGGGAGGATTGCAGTGGATTGATGAATAGTTTGGGGGTGGTTTGCAGTGAATTGATGAATAGTTTGGGGGAGAATTGCAGTGGATTGATGAATAGTTTGGGGGAGGATTTCAGTGGATTGATGAATAGTTTGGGGGAGGATTGCAGTGGATTAATAGTGTGGGAAGGATTGCAGTGGATTGATGAATAGTTTGGGGGACGATTGCAGTGGATGGATGAATAGTTTGGCGGAGGATTGCAGTGGATTGATGAATAGTTTGGTGGAGGATTGCAGTGGATTGATGAATAGTTTGGGGGAGGATTTCAGTGGGTTGATGAATAGTTTGAGGAGGATTGCAATGGGTGATGAATAGTTTGCGGAGGATTGCAGTGGATTGATGAATAGTTTGCGGAGGATTGCAGTGGATTGATGAATAGTTTGGGGGAGGATTTCAGTGGGTTGATGAATAGTTTGGGGGAGGATTGCAGTGGATTGATGAATAGTTTGGGGGAGGATTTCAATGTATTGATGAATAGTTTGGGGGAGGATTGCAGTGGATTGATGAATAGTTTGGGGGAGGATTTCAGTGGATAGATGAATAGTTTTGGGGAGGATTGCAGTGGATTGATGAATAGTTTGGGTGAGGATTGCAATGGATTGATGAATATTTTGGTGAGGATTGCAGTGGATTGATGAATAGTTTGGGAAGGATTGCAGTAGATTGATGTATAGTTTGGGGAGGATTGCAGTGGATTGATGAATAGTTTGGGGGAGGATTGCAGTGGATTGATGAATAGTTTGGGGAAGGATTGCAGTGGATTGATGAATAGTTTGGGGGAGGATTGCAGTGGATTGATGAATAGTTTGGGGAAGGATTGCACTGGATTGATGAATAGTTTGGGGGAGGATTGCAGTGGATTGATGAATAGTTTGGGGAAGGATTGCAGAAGATTGATGAATAGTTTGGGAAGGATTGCTGTGGATTGATGAATAGTTTGGGGGAGGATTGCAATGGATTGATGAGTAGTTTAGGGGAGGATTGCAGTGGATTGATAAATAGTTTGGGGGAGGATAACAGTGGATTGATGAATATTTTGGGGAAAATTGCAGAAGATTGATGAATAGTTTGGTGGAGGATTGCAGTGGATTGGTAAATACTTTGCGGAGGATTGCTGTGGATTCATGAATAGTTTGGGGGAGGATTGCAGTGGATTGGTTAATAGTTTGTGCAGGATTGCAGTGGATTTATGAATAGTATGGGGAGGATTGCAGTAGATTGATGAATAGTTTGGGAGAGGATTGCAGTGGATTGATGAATAGTTTGGGGAGGATTGCAATAGATTGACTAATAATTTGCGGAGGATTGCATTGGATTGATCAATAGTTTGCAGAAGATTGCAGTGAATTGATGAATAGTTTGGGGGAGGATTGCAGTTGATTGATGAATACTTTGGAGGAGGATTGCAATGGATTGATGTATAGTTTGCGGAGGATTGCAGTGGATTGATGAATAGTTTGGGGGAGGACTGCAGTGGATTGATGAATAGTTTGCGGAGGATTGCAGTGGATTGATGAATAGATTGGGGAAGGATTGCAGTGGATTGATGAATAATTTGGGGGAGAATTGCAGTGGATTGATGAATAGTTTGGGGGAGGATTACAGTTGATTGATGAATAGTTTGTGGGAGGATTGCAGTGGATTGATGAATAGTTTGGGGGAGGATTGCAGTGGATTGATGAATAGTTTGGGGAAGGATTGCAGTGGATTGATGAATAGTTTGGGGGAGGATTGCAGTGGGTTGATGAATAGTTTGGGGGAGGATTACAGTTGATTGATGAATAGTTTGTGGGAGGATTGCAGTGGATTGATGAATAGTTTGGGGGAGGATTGCAGTGGATTGATGAATAGTTTGGGGAAGGATTGCAGTGGATTGATGAATAGTTTGGGGGAGGATTTCTGTGGATTGATGAATAGTTTGGTGGAGGATTGCAGTGGATTGATGAATAGTTTGGGAAGGATTGCAGTGGATTGATGAATAATTTGCGGAGGATTTCAGTGGATTGATGAATAGTTTGCGTTGGATTGCAGTGGATGGATGAATAGTTTGCGGAGGATTGCAGTGGATTGATGAATAGTTTGGGGAAGGATTGCAGTGGATTGATGAATAATTTGGGGGAGGATTGCAGTGGATTGATGAATAGTTTGCGGAGGATTGCAGTGGATTGATGAATTGTTTGGGGAAGGATTGCAGAAGATTGATGAATAGTTTTGGAAGGATTGCAGTAGATTGATGAATAGTTTGGGGGAGGATTGCAGTTGATTGATGAATGGTTTGGTGGAGGATTGCAGTCGGTTGATGAATAGATTGGGGGAGGATAGCAGCGGACTGATAAATAGTTTGGGGGAGGATTGCAGCGGATTGATGAATAGTTTGGGGGAGGATAGCAGTGGACTGATAAATAGTTTGGGGGAGGATTGCAGTGGATTGAAGAATAGTTTGGGAAGGATTGCAGTGGATTGATGAATAGTTTGGGGGAGGATTGCAGTGGATTGATGAATAGATTGAGGGAGGATTGCAGTCAATTGATGAATAGTTTGGGGGAGGATTGCAGTGGATTGATGAATAGTTTGGGGGAGGATTGCAGTGGATTGAAGAATAGTTTGCGGAGGATTGCAGTGGATTGATGAATAGTTTGGGGTAGGATTGCAGAAGATTGATGAATAGTTTGGGAAGGTTTGCAGTGGATTGATGAATAGTTTGGGGAGGATTTCTCTGGATTGATGAATAGTTTGGGGGAGGATTGCAGTGGATTGATGAATAGTTTGGGAAGGATTGCAGTGGATTGATGAACAGTTTGTGGGAGGATTGCAGTGGATTGATGAATAATTTGTGGAGGATTGCAGTGGATTGATGAATAGTTTGGTGGAGGATTGCAGCGTATTGATGAATAGTTTGGGGGAGGATTGCAGTGGATTGATGAATAGTTTGGGGGAGGATTGCAGTGGATTGATGAATAGTTTGGGGGAGGATTTCAGTAGTTTGATGAACAGTTTGTGGGAGGATTGCAGTGGATTGATGAATAATTTGTGGAGGATTGCAGTGGATTGATGAATAGTTTGGTGGAGGATTGCAGCAGATTGATGAATAGTTTGGGGGAGGATTGCAGTGGATTGATGAATAGTTTGGGGGAGGATTGCAGTGGATTGATGAATAGTTTGGGGGAGGATTTCAGTGGTTTGATGAATAGTTAGGGGGAGGATTGCAGTGGATTGATGAATAGTTTGGGGGAGGATAGCAGTGGATTGATGAATAGTTTGGGGGAGGATTGCAGTGGATTGAAGAATAGTTCGGGAAGGATTGCAGTGGAGTGATGAATAGTTTGGGGGAGGATTGCAGTGGATTGATGAATAGATTGAGGGAGGATTGCAGTGAATTGATGAATAGTTTGGGGGAGGATTGCAGTGGATTGATGAATAGTTTGGGGGAGGAATGCAGTGGATTGATGAATAGTCTGGGGGAGAATTTCTGTGGATTGATGAATAGTTTGGGGAGGATTGCAGTGGGTTGATGAATAGTTTGGGGGAGGATTGCAGTGGGTTGATGAATAGTTTGGGGGAGGATTACAGTGGATTGATGAATAGTTTGGGGGAGGATTTCAGAGGATTGATGAAAGGTTTGGGGGAGAATTGCAGTGGATTGATGAATATTTTGGGGGAGGATTGCAGAGAATTAATGTATAGTTTGGGAGAGGATTTCAGTGGATTGATGAATAGTTTGCGGAGGATTGTAGTGGATTGATGACTACTTTGGGGGAGGATTTCAGTGGATTGATGAATAGTTTGCGGAGGATTGCAGTGGATTGATGAATAGTTTGTGGGAGGATTTCAGTGGATAGCTGAATAGTTTGGGGGAGGATTGCAGTGGGTTGATGAATAGCTGGGTGAGGATTGCAATGTATTGATGAATAGTTTGGTGAGGATTGCAGTGGATTGATGAATAGTGTGAGGAGGATTGCAGTGGGTTGATGAATAGTTTCGGGGAGGATTTCAGTTGATTGATGAATAGTTTCGGGGAGGATTGCAGTGGATTGATGAATATTTTGCGGAGGATTGCATTGGGTTGATGAATTGTTTGGGGGAGGATTGCAGTGGATTGATAAATAGTGTGGGAAGGATTGCAGTGGATTGATGAATAGTTTGGGGGACGATTGCAGTGGATGGATGAATAGTTTGGCGGAGGATTGCAGTGGATTGATGAATAGTTTGGTGGAGGATTGCAGTGGATTGATGAATAGTTTGGGGGAGGATTTCAGTGGGTTGACGAATAGTTTGAGGAGGATTGCAATGGGTGATGAATAGTTTGCGGAGGATTGCAGTGGATTGATGAATAGTTTGCGGAGGATTGCAGTGGATTGATGAATAGTTTGGGGGAGGATTTCAGTGGGTTGATGAATAGTTTGGGGAAGGATTGCAGAAGATTGATGAATAGTTTGGGAAGGATTGCAGTGGATTGATGAATAGTTTGGGGGAGGATTGCAATGGATTGATGAATAGTTTAGGGGAGGATTGCAGTGGATTGATAAATAGTTTGGGGGAGGATAACAGTGGATTGATGAATATTTTGGGGAAAATTGCAGAAGATTGATGAATAGTTTGGTGGAGGATTGCAGTGGATTGGTGAATACTTTGCGGAGGATTGCTGTGGATTGATGAATAGTTTGGGGGAGGATTGCAGTGGATTGGTGAATAGTTTGTGCAGGATTGCAGTGGATTTATGAATAGTTTGGGGGAGGATTGCAGTGGATTGATGAATAGTTTGGGGAAGGATTGCAATAGATTGACTAATAATTTGCGGAGGATTGCATTGGATTGATCAATAGTTTGCAGAAGATTGCAGTGAATTGATGAATAGTTTGGGGGAGGATTGCAGTTGATTGATGAATACTTTGGAGGAGGATTGCAATGGATTGATGTATAGTTTGCGGAGGATTGCAGTGGATTGGTGAATAGTTTGGGGGAGGACTGCAGTGGATTGATGAATAGTTTGCGGAGGATTGCAGTGGATTGATGAATAGATTGGGGAAGGATTGCAGTGGATTGATGAATAATTTGGGGGAGAATTGCAGTGGATTGATGAATAGTTTGGGGGAGGATTACAGTTGATTGATGAATAGTTTGTGGGAGGATTTCAGTGGATTGATGAATAGTTTGGGGAAGGATTGCAGTGGATTGATGAATAGTTTGGGGAAGGATTGCAGTGGATTGATGAATAATTTGCGGAGGATTTCAGTGGATTGATGAATAGTTTGCGTTGGATTGCAGTGGATGGATGAATAGTTTGCGGAGGATTGCAGTGGATTGATGAATAGTTTGGGGAAGGATTGCAGTGGATTGATGAATAATTTGGGGGAGGATTGCAGTGGATTGATGAATAGTTTGCGGAGGATTGCAGTGGATTGATGAATAGTTTGGGGAAGGATTGCAGAAGATTGATGAATAGTTTGGGAAGGATTGCAGTAGATTGATGAATAGTTTGGGGGAGGATTGCAGTTGATTGATGAATGGTTTGGTGGAGGATTGCAGTCGGTTGATGAATAGATTGGGGGAGGATAGCAGTGGACTGATAAATAGTTTGGGGGAGGATTGCAGCGGATTGATGAATAGTTTGGGGGATGATAGCAGTGGACTGATAAATAGTTTGGGGGAGGATTGCAGTGGATTGAAGAATAGTTTGGGAAGGATTGCAGTGGATTGATGAATAGATTGAGGGAGGATTGCAGTCAATTGATGAATAGTTTGTGGGAGGATTGCAGTGGATTGATGAATAGTTTGGGGGAGGATTGCATGGATTGATGAATAGTTTGGGGGAGGATTGCATTGGATTGAAGAATAGTTTGCGGAGGATTGCAGTGGATTGATGAATAGTTTGGGGAAGGATTGCAGAAGATTGATGAATAGTTTGGGAAGGATTGCAGTAGATTGATGAATAGTTTGGGGGAGGATTGCAGTGGATTGATGAATAGATTGAGGGAGGATTGCAGTCAATTGATGAATAGTTTGTGGGAGGATTGCAGTGGATTGATGAATAGTTTGGGGGAGGATTGCATTGGATTGAGGAATAGTTTGCGGAGGATTGCAGTGGATTGATGAATAGTTTGGGGAAGGATTGCAGAAGATTGATGAATAGTTTGGGAAGGATTGCAGTAGATTGATGAATAGTTTGGGGGAGGATTTCTCTGGATTGATGAATAGTTTGGGGGAGGATTGCAGTGGATTGATGAATAGTTTGGGAAGGAGTGCAGTGGATTGATGAACAGTTTGTGGGAGGATTGCAGTGGATTGATGAATAATTTGTGGAGGATTGCAGTGGATTGATGAATAGTTTGGGGAAGGATTGCAGAAGATTGATGAATAGTTTGGGGAAGGATTGCAGAAGATTGATGAATAGTTTGGGAAGGATTGCAGTGGATTGATGAATAGTTTGGGGGAGGATTTCTCTGGATTGATGAATAGTTTGGGGGAGGATTGCAGTGGATTGATGAATAGTTTGGGAAGGATTGCAGTGGATTGATGAACAGTTTCTGGGAGGATTGCAGTGGATTGATGAATAATTTGTGGAGGATTGCAGTGGATTGATGAATAGTTTGGTGGAGGATTGCAGCGGATTGATGAATAGTTTGGGGGAGGATTGCATTGGATTGATGAATAGTTTGGGGGAGGATTGCAGTGGATTGATGAATAGTTTGGGGGAGGATTGCAGTGGATTGAAGAATAGTTCGGGAAGGATTGCAGTGAATTGATGAATAGTTTGGGGGAGGATTGCAGTGGATTGATGAATTGTTTGGGGGAGGAATGCAGTGGATTGATGAATAGTCTGGGGGAGAATTTCTGTGGATTGATGAATAGTTTGGGGGAGGATTTCAGAGGATTGATGAAAAGTTTGGGGGAGAATTGCAGTGGATTGATGAATATTTTGGGGGAGGATTGCAGAGAATTAATGTATAGTTTGGGAGAGGATTTCAGTGGATTGATGAATAGTTTGCGGAGGATTGTAGTGGATTGATGACTACTTTGGGGGAGGATTTCAGTGGATTGATGAATAGTTTGCGGAGGATTGCAGTGGATTGATGAATAGTTTGGGGGAGGATTTCAGTGGATAGCTGAATAGTTTGGGGGAGGATTGCAGTGGGTTGATGAATAGCTGGGTGAGGATTGCAATGTATTGATGAATAGTTTGCGGAGGATTGCAGTGGATTGATGAATAGTTTGGGGGTGGTTTGCAGTGAATTGATGAATAGTTTGGGGGAGGATTGCAGTGGATTGATGAATAGTTTGGGGGAGGATTTCAGTGGATTGATGAATAGTTTGGGGGAGGATTGCAGTGGATTGATAAATAGTGTGGGAAGGATTGCAGTGGATTGATGAATAGTTTGGGGGACGATTGCAGTGGATGGATGAATAGTTTGGCGGAGGATTGCAGTGGATTGATGAATAGTTTGGTGGAGGATTGCAGTGGATTGATGAATAGTTTGGGGGAGGATTTCAGTGGGTTGACGAATAGTTTGAGGAGGATTGCAATGGGTGATGAATAGTTTGCGGAGGATTGCAGTGGATTGATGAATAGTTTGCGGAGGATTGCAGTGGATTGATGAATAGTTTGGGGGAGGATTTCAGTGGGTTGATGAATAGTTTGGGGAAGGATTGCAGAAGATTGATGAATAGTTTGGGAAGGATTGCAGTGGATTGATGAATAGTTTGGGGGAGGATTGCAATGGATTGATGAATAGTTTAGGGGAGTATTGCAGTGGATTGATAAATAGTTTGGGGGAGGATAACAGTGGATTGATGAATATTTTGGGGAAAATTGCAGAAGATTGATGAATAGTTTGGTGGAGGATTGCAGTGGATTGGTGAATACTTTGCGGAGGATTGCTGTGGATTGATGAATAGTTTGGGGGAGGATTGCAGTGGATTGGTGAATAGTTTGTGCAGGATTGCAGTGGATTTATGAATAGTTTGGGGGAGGATTGCAGTGGATTGATGAATAGTTTGGGGAAGGATTGCAATAGATTGACTAATAATTTGCGGAGGATTGCATTGGATTGATCAATAGTTTGCAGAAGATTGCAGTGAATTGATGAATAGTTTGGGGGAGGATTGCAGTTGATTGATGAATACTTTGGAGGAGGATTGCAATGGATTGATGTATAGTTTGCGGAGGATTGCAGTGGATTGGTGAATAGTTTGGGGGAGGACTGCAGTGGATTGATGAATAGTTTGCGGAGGATTGCAGTGGATTGATGAATAGATTGGGGAAGGATTGCAGTGGATTGATGAATAATTTGGGGGAGAATTGCAGTGGATTGATGAATAGTTTGGGGGAGGATTACAGTTGATTGATGAATAGTTTGTGGGAGGATTTCAGTGGATTGATGAATAGTTTGGGGAAGGATTGCAGTGGATTGATGAATAGTTTGGGGAAGGATTGCAGTGGATTGATGAATAATTTGCGGAGGATTTCAGTGGATTGATGAATAGTTTGCGTTGGATTGCAGTGGATGGATGAATAGTTTGCGGAGGATTGCAGTGGATTGATGAATAGTTTGGGGAAGGATTGCAGTGGATTGATGAATAATTTGGGGGAGGATTGCAGTGGATTGATGAATAGTTTGCGGAGGATTGCAGTGGATTGATGAATAGTTTGGGGAAGGATTGCAGAAGATTGATGAATAGTTTGGGAAGGATTGCAGTAGATTGATGAATAGTTTGGGGGAGGATTGCAGTTGATTGATGAATGGTTTGGTGGAGGATTGCAGTCGGTTGATGAATAGATTGGGGGAGGATAGCAGTGGACTGATAAATAGTTTGGGGGAGGATTGCAGCGGATTGATGAATAGTTTGGGGGATGATAGCAGTGGACTGATAAATAGTTTGGGGGAGGATTGCAGTGGATTGAAGAATAGTTTGGGAAGGATTGCAGTGGATTGATGAATAGATTGAGGGAGGATTGCAGTCAATTGATGAATAGTTTGTGGGAGGATTGCAGTGGATTGATGAATAGTTTGGGGGAGGATTGCATGGATTGATGAATAGTTTGGGGGAGGATTGCATTGGATTGAAGAATAGTTTGCGGAGGATTGCAGTGGATTGATGAATAGTTTGGGGAAGGATTGCAGAAGATTGATGAATAGTTTGGGAAGGATTGCAGTAGATTGATGAATAGTTTGGGGGAGGATTGCAGTGGATTGATGAATAGATTGAGGGAGGATTGCAGTCAATTGATGAATAGTTTGTGGGAGGATTGCAGTGGATTGATGAATAGTTTGGGGGAGGATTGCATTGGATTGAGGAATAGTTTGCGGAGGATTGCAGTGGATTGATGAATAGTTTGGGGAAGGATTGCAGAAGATTGATGAATAGTTTGGGAAGGATTGCAGTAGATTGATGAATAGTTTGGGGGAGGATTTCTCTGGATTGATGAATAGTTTGGGGGAGGATTGCAGTGGATTGATGAATAGTTTGGGAAGGATTGCAGTGGATTGATGAACAGTTTGTGGGAGGATTGCAGTGGATTGATGAATAATTTGTGGAGGATTGCAGTGGATTGATGAATAGTTTGGGGAAGGATTGCAGAAGATTGATGAATAGTTTGGGGAAGGATTGCAGAAGATTGATGAATAGTTTGGGAAGGATTGCAGTGGATTGATGAATAGTTTGGGGGAGGATTTCTCTGGATTGATGAATAGTTTGGGGGAGGATTGCAGTGGATTGATGAATAGTTTGGGAAGGATTGCAGTGGATTGATGAACAGTTTCTGGGAGGATTGCAGTGGATTGATGAATAATTTGTGGAGGATTGCAGTGGATTGATGAATAGTTTGGTGGAGGATTGCAGCGGATTGATGAATAGTTTGGGGGAGGATTGCATTGGATTGATGAATAGTTTGGGGGAGGATTGCAGTGGATTGATGAATAGTTTGGGGGAGGATTTCAGTGGTTTGATGAATAGTTAGGGGGAGGATTGCAGTGGATTGATGAATAGTTTGGGGGAGGATAGCAGTGGATTGATGAATAGTTTGGGGGAGGATTGCAGTGGATTGAAGAATAGTTCGGGAAGGATTGCAGTGAATTGATGAATAGTTTGGGGGAGGATTGCAGTGGATTGATGAATTGTTTGGGGGAGGAATGCAGTGGATTGATGAATAGTCTGGGGGAGAATTTCTGTGGATTGATGAATAGTTTGGGGGAGGATTTCAGAGGATTGATGAAAAGTTTGGGGGAGAATTGCAGTGGATTGATGAATATTTTGGGGGAGGATTGCAGAGAATTAATGTATAGTTTGGGAGAGGATTTCAGTGGATTGATGAATAGTTTGCGGAGGATTGTAGTGGATTGATGACTACTTTGGGGGAGGATTTCAGTGGATTGATGAATAGTTTGCGGAGGATTGCAGTGGATTGATGAATAGTTTGGGGGAGGATTTCAGTGGATAGCTGAATAGTTTGGGGGAGGATTGCAGTGGGTTGATGAATAGCTGGGTGAGGATTGCAATGTATTGATGAATAGTTTGGTGAGGATTGCAGTGGATTGATGAATAGTGTGCGGAGGATTGCACTGGGTTGATGAATAGTTTCGGGGAGGATTTCAGTTGATTGATGAATAGTTTCGGGGAGGATTGCAGTGGATTGATGAATATTTTGCGGAGGATTGCATTGGGTTGATGAATTGTTTGGGGGAGGATTTCAGTGGATAGATGAATAGTTTGGGGGAGGATTGCAGTGGGTTGATGAATAGCTGGGTGAGGATTGCAATGGATTGATGAATAGTTTGGTGAGGATTGCAGTGGATTGATGAATAGTGTGCGGAGGATTGCACTGGGTTGATGAATAGTTTCAGGGAGGATTTCAGTTGTTTGATGAATAGTTTCGGGGAGGATTGCAGTGGATTGATGAATATTTTGCGGAGGATTGCATTGGGTTGATGAATTGTTTGGGGGAGGATTTCTTTGGATTCATGAATAGTTTCGGGGAGGATTGCAGTGGATTGATGAATAGTGTGCGGAGGATTGCACTGGGTTTATGAATAGTTTCGCGGAGGATTTCAGTTGTTTGATGAATAGTTTCGGGGAGGATTGCAGTGGATTGATGAATATTTTGCGGAGGATTGCATTGGGTTGATGAATTGTTTGGGGGAGGATTTCTTTGGATTCATGAATAGTTTGGGGGAGGATTGCAGTGGATTGATGGATAGTTTCGGGGAGGATTGCAGTGGATTGATGAATAGTTAGCGGAGGATTGCAGTGGATTGATGAATAGTTTGGGGGAGGGTTGCAGTGAATTGATGAATAGTTTGGGGGAGGATTGCAGTGGATTGATGAATAGTTTGGGGGTGGTTTGCAGTGAATTGATGAATAGTTTGGGGGAGGATTGCAGTGGATTGATGAATAGTTTGGGGGAGTATTTCAGTGGATTGATGAATAGTTTGGGGGAGGATTGCAGTGGATTGATGAATAGTTTGGGGGACGATTGCAGTGGATGGATGAATAGTTTGGCGGAGGATTGCAGTGGATTGATGAATAGTTTGGTGGAGGATTGCAGTGGATTGATGAATAGTTTGGGGGTGGATTTCAGTGGGTTGATGAATAGTTTGAGGAGGATTGCAATGGGTGATGAATAGTTTGCGGAGGATTGCAGTGGATTGATGAATAGTTTGCGGAGGATTGCAGTGGATTGATGAATAGTTTGGGGGAGGATTTCAGTGGATTGATGAATAGTTTGGGGGAGGATTTCAATGGATTGATGAATAGTTTGGGGGAGGATTGCAGTGGATTGATGAATAGTTTGGGGGAGGATTTCAGTGGATAGATGAATAGTTTTGGGGAGGATTGCAGTGGATTGATGAATAGTTTGGGTGAGGATTGCAATGGATTGATGAATATTTTGGTGAGGATTGCAGTGGATTGATGAATAGTTTGGGAAGGATTGCAGTAGATTGATGTATAGTTTGGGGAGGATTGCAGTGGATTGATGAATAGTTTGGGGGAGGATTGCAGTGGATTGATGAATAGTTTGGGGACGGATTGCAGTGGATTGATGAATAGTTTGGGGGAGGATTGCAGTGGATTGATGAATAGTTTGGGGAAGGATTGCAGTGGATTGATGAATAGTTTGGGGGAGGATTTCAGTTGATTGATGAATAGTTTGGGGAAGGATTGCAGAAGATTGATGAATAGTTTGGGAAGGATTGCAGTGGATTGATGAATAGTTTGGTGGAGGATTGCAATGGATTGATGAATAGTTTAGGGGAGGATTGCAGTGGATTGATAAATAGTTTGGGGGAGGATAACAGTGGATTGATGAATATTTTGGGGAAAATTGCAGAAGATTGATGAATAGTTTGGGGGAGGATTGCAGTGGATTGATGAATAGTTTGGGGGAGGATTGCAGTGGATTGATGAATAGTTTGGGGAAGGATTGCAGTGGATTGATGAATAGTTTGGGGGAGGATTTCTGTGGATTGATGAATAGTTTGGTGGAGGATTGCAGTGGATTGATGAATAGTTTGGGAAGGATTGCAGTGGATTGACGAATAATTTGCGGAGGATTTCAGTGGATTGATGAATAGTTTGCGGAGGATTGCAGTGGATGGATGAATAGTTTGCGGAGGATTGCAGTGGATTGATGAATAGTTTGGGGAAGGATTGCAGTGGATTGATGAATAATTTGGGGGAGGATTGCAGTGGATTGATGAATAGTTTGCGGAGGATTGCAGTGGATTGATGAATAGTTTGGGGGAGGATAGCAGTGGACTGATAAATAGTTTGGGGGAGGATTGCAGCGGATTGATGAATAGTTTGGGGGAGGATTGCAGTGGACTGATAAATAGTTTGGGGGAGGATTGCAGTGGATTGAAGAATAGTTTGGGAAGGATTGCAGTGGATTGATGAATAGTTTGGGGGAGGATTGCAGTGGATTGATGAATAGATTGAGGGAGGATTGCAGTGAATTGATGAATAGTTTGGGGGAGGATTGCAGTGGATTGATGAATACTTTGGGGGAGGATTGCATGGATTGATGAATATTTTGGGAAGGATTGCAGTAGATTGATGAATAGTTTGGGGGAGGATTGCAGTGGATTGATGAATAGTTTGGGAAGGATTGCAGTGGATTGATGAATAGTTTGGGAAGGATTGCAGTGGATTGATGAACAGTTTGTGGGAGGATTGCAGTGGATTGATGAATAATTTGTGGAGGATTGCAGTGGATTGATGAATAGTTTGGTGGAGGATTGCAGCGGATTGATGAATAGTTTGGGGGATGATTGCAGTGGATTGATGAATAGTTTGGGGGAGGATTGCAGTGGATTGATGAATAGTTTGGGGGAGGATTTCAGTGGTTTGATGAATAGTTAGGGGGAGGATTGCAGTGGATTGATGAATAGTTTGGGGGAGGATAGCAGTGGATTGATGAATAGTTTGGGGGAGGATTGCAGTGGATTGAAGAATAGTTCGGGAAGGATTGCAGTGGAGTGATGAATAGTTTGGGGGAGGATTGCAGTGGATTGATGAATAGATTGAGGGAGGATTGCAGTGAATTGATGAATAGTTTGGGGGAGGATTGCAGTGGATTGATGAATAGTTTGGGGGAGGAATGCAGTGGATTGATGAATAGTCTGGGGGAGAATTTCTGTGGATTGATGAATAGTTTGGGGAGGATTGCAGTGGATTGATGAATAGTTTGGGGGAGGATTGCAGTGGGTTGATGAATAGTTTGGGGGAGGATTACAGTGGATTGATGAATAGTTTGGGGGAGGATTTCAGAGGATTGATGAAAAGTTTGGGGGAGAATTGCAGTGGATTGATGAATATTTTGGGGGAGGATTGCAGAGAATTAATGTATAGTTTGGGAGAGGATTTCAGTGGATTGATGAATAGTTTGCGGAGGATTGTAGTGGATTGATGACTACTTTGGGGGAGGATTTCAGTGGATTGATGAATAGTTTGCGGAGGATTGCAGTGGATTGATGAATAGTTTGGGGGAGGATTTCAGTGGATAGCTGAATAGTTTGGGGGAGGATTGCAGTGGGTTGATGAATAGCTGGGTGAGGATTGCAATGTATTGATGAATAGTTTGGTGAGGATTGCAGTGTATTGATGAATAGTGTGCGGAGGATTGCACTGGGTTGATGAATAGTTTCGGGGAGGATTTCAGTTGATTGATGAATAGTTTCGGGGAGGATTGCAGTGGATTAATGAATATTTTGCGGAGGATTGCATTGGGTTGATGAATTGTTTGGGGGAGGATTTCAGTGGATAGATGAATAGTTTGGGGGAGGATTGCAGTGGGTTGATGAATAGCTGGGTGAGGATTGCAATGGATTGATGAATAGTTTGGTGAGGATTGCAATGGATTGATGAATAGTTTGGTGAGGATTGCAGTGGATTGATGAATAGTGTGCGGAGGATTGCACTGGGTTGATGAATAGTTTCGGGGAGGATTTCAGTTGTTTGATGAACAGTTTCGGGGAGGATTGCAGTGGATTGATGAATATTTTGCGGAGGATTGCATTGGGTTGATGAATTGTTTGGGGGAGGATTTCTTTGGATTCATGAATAGTTTGGGGGAGGATTGCAGTGGATTGATGGATAGTTTCGGGGAGGATTGCAGTGGATTGATGAATAGTTAGCGGAGGATTGCAGTGGATTGATGAATAGTTTGGGGGAGGGTTGCAGTGAATTGATGAATAGTTTGGGGGAGGAGTGCAGTGCATTGATGAATAGTTTGGGGGTGGTTTGCAGTGAATTGATGAATAGTTTGGGGGAGAATTGCAGTGGATTGATGAATAGTTTGGGGGAGGATTTCAGTGGATTGATGAATAGTTTGGGGGAGGATTGCAGTGGATTGATAAATAGTGTGGGAAGGATTGCAGTGGATTGATGAATAGTTTGGGGGACGATTGCAGTGGATGGATGAATAGTTTGGCGGAGGATTGCAGTGGATTGATGAATAGTTTGGTGGAGGATTGCAGTGGATTGATGAATAGTTTGGGGGAGGATTTCAGTGGGTTGATGAATAGTTTGAGGAGGATTGCAGAGAATTGATGAATAGTTTGCGGAGGATTGCAGTGGATTGATGAATAGTTTGCGGAGGATTGCAGTGGATTGATGAATAGTTTGGGGGAGGATTTCAGTGGGTTGATGAATAGTTTGGGGGAGGATTGCAGCGGATTGATGAATAGTTTGGGGGATGATTGCAGTGGATTGATGAATAGTTTGGGGGAGGATTGCAGTGGATTGATGAATAGTTTGGGGGAGGATTTCAGTGGTTTGATGAATAGTTAGGGGGAGGATTGCAGTGGATTGATGAATAGTTTGGGGGAGGATAGCAGTGGATTGATGAATTGTTTGGGGGAGGATTGCAGTGGATTGAAGAATAGTTCGGGAAGGATTGCAGTGGAGTGATGAATAGTTTGGGGGAGGATTGCAGTGGATTGATGAATAGAGTGAGGGAGGATTGCAGTGAATTGATGAATAGTTTGGGGGAGGATTGCAGTGGATTGATGAATAGTTTGGGGGAGGAATGCAGTGGATTGATGAATAGTCTGGGGGAGAATTTCTGTGGATTGATGAATAGTTTGGGGAGGATTGCAGTGGATTGATGAATAGTTTGGGAAGGATTGCAGTGGATTGACGAATAATTTGCGGAGGATTTCAGTGGATTGATGAATAGTTTGCGGAGGATTGCAGTGGATGGATGAATAGTTTGCGGAGGATTGCAGTGGATTGATGAATAGTTTGGGGAAGGATTGCAGTGGATTGATGAATAATTTGGGGGAGGATTGCAGTGGATTGATGAATAGTTTGCGGAGGATTGCAGTGGATTGATGAATAGTTTGGGGGAGGATAGCAGTGGACTGATAAATAGTTTGGGGGAGGATTGCAGCGGATTGATGAATAGTTTGGGGGAGGATTGCAGTGGACTGATAAATAGTTTGGGGGAGGATTGCAGTGGATTGAAGAATAGTTTGGGAAGGATTGCAGTGGATTGATGAATAGTTTGGGGGAGGATTGCAGTGGATTGATGAATAGATTGAGGGAGGATTGCAGTGAATTGATGAATAGTTTGGGGGAGGATTGCAGTGGATTGATGAATAGTTTGGGGGAGGATTGCATGGATTGATGAATATTTTGGGGGTGGATTGCAGTGGATTGAAGAATAGTTTGCGGAGGATTGCAGTGGATTGATGAATAGTTTGGGGAAGGATTGCAGAAGATTGATGAATATTTTGGGAAGGATTGCAGTAGATTGATGAATAGTTTGGGGGAGGATTGCAGTGGATTGATGAATAGTTTGGGAAGGATTGCAGTGGATTGATGAATAGTTTGGGAAGGATTGCAGTGGATTGATGAACAGTTTGTGGGAGGATTGCAGTGGATTGATGAATAATTTGTGGAGGATTGCAGTGGATTGATGAATAGTTTGGTGGAGGATTGCAGCGGATTGATGAATAGTTTGGGGGATGATTGCAGTGGATTGATGAATAGTTTGGGGGAGGATTGCAGTGGATTGATGAATAGTTTGGGGGAGGATTTCTGTGGTTTGATGAATAGTTAGGGGGAGGATTGCAGTGGATTGATGAATAGTTTGGGGGAGGATAGCAGTGGATTGATGAATAGTTTGGGGGAGGATTGCAGTGGATTGAAGAATAGTTCGGGAAGGATTGCAGTGGAGTGATGAATAGTTTGGGGGAGGATTGCAGTGGATTGATGAATAGATTGAGGGAGGATTGCAGTGAATTGATGAATAGTTTGGGGGAGAATTTCTGTGGATTGATGAATAGTTTGGGGAGGATTGCAGTGGATTGATGAATAGTTTGGGGGAGGATTGCATTGGGTTGATGAATAGTTTGGGGGAGGATTACAGTGGATTGATGAATAGTTTGGGGGAGGATTTCAGAGGATTGATGAAAAGTTTGGGGGAGAATTGCAGTGGATTGATGAATATTTTGGGGGAGGATTGCAGAGAATTAATGTATAGTTTGGGAGAGGATTTCAGTGGATTGATGAATAGTTTGCGGAGGATTGTAGTGGATTGAAGACTACTTTGGGGGAGGATTTCAGTGGATTGATGAATAGTTTGCGGAGGATTGCAGTGGACTGATGAATAGTTTGGGGGAGGATTTCAGTGGATAGCTGAATAGTTTGGGGGAGGATTGCAGTGGGTTGATGAATAGCTGGGTGAGGATTGCAATGTATTGATGAATAGTTTGGTGAGGATTGCAGTGGATTGATGAATAGTGTGCGGAGGATTGCACTGGGTTGATGAATAGTTTCGGGGAGGATTTCAGTTGATTGATGAATAGTTTCGGGGAGGATTGCAGTGGATTAATGAATATTTTGCGGAGGATGCATTGGGTTGATGAATTGTTTGGGGGAGGATTTCAGTGGATAGATGAATAGTTTGGGGGAGGATTGCAGTGGGTTGATGAATAGCTGGGTGAGGATTGCAATGGATTGATGAATAGTTTGGTGAGGATTGCAATGGATTGATGAATAGTTTGGTGAGGATTGCAGTGGATTGATGAATAGTGTGCGGAGGATTGCACTGGGTTGATGAATAGTTTCGGGGAGGATTTCAGTTGTTTGATGAACAGTTTCGGGGAGGATTGCAGTGGATTGATGAATATTTTGCAGAGGATTGCATTCGGTTGATGAATTGTTTGGGGGAGGATTTCTTTGGATTCATGAATAGTTTGGGGGAGGATTGCAGTGGATTGATGGATAGTTTCGGGGAGGATTGCAGTGGATTGATGAATAGTTAGCGGAGGATTGCAGTGGATTGATGAATAGTTTGGGGGAGGGTTGCAGTGAATTGATGAATAGTTTGGGGGAGGATTGCAGTGGATTGATGAATAGTTTGGGGGTGGTTTGCAGTGAATTGATGAATAGTTTGGGGGAGAATTGCAGTGGATTGATGAATAGTTTGGGGGAGGATTTCAGTGGATTGATGAATAGTTTGGGGGAGGATTGCAGTGGATTGATAAATAGTGTGGGAAGGATTGCAGTGGATTGATGAATAGTTTGGGGGACGATTGCAGTGGATGGATGAATAGTTTGGCGGAGGATTGCAGTGGATTGATGAATAGTTTGGTGGAGGATTGCAGTGGATTGATGAATAGTTTGGGGGAGGATTTCAGTGGATTGATGAATAGTTTGAGGAGGATTGCAATGGGTGATGAATAGTTTGCGGAGGATTGCAGTGGATTGATGAATAGTTTGCGGAGGATTGCAGTGGATTGATGAATAGTTTGGGGGAGGATTTCAGTGGGTTGATGAATAGTTTGGGGGAGGATTGCAGCGGATTGATGAATAGTTTGGGGGATGATTGCAGTGGATTGATGAATAGTTTGGGGGAGGATTGCAGTGGATTGATGAATAGTTTGGGGGAGGATTTCAGTGGTTTGATGAATAGTTAGGGGGAGGATTGCAGTGGATTGATGAATAGTTTGGGGGAGGATTGCAGTGGATTGAAGAATAGTTCGGGAAGGATTGCAGTGGAGTGATGAATAGTTTGGGGGAGGATTGCAGTGGATTGATGAATAGATTGAGGGAGGATTGCAGTGAATTGATGAATAGTTTGGGGGAGGATAGCAGTGGATTGATGAATAGTTTGGGGGAGGAATGCAGTGGATTGATGAATAGTCTGGGGGAGGATAGCAGTGGATTGATGAATAGTTTGGGAAGGATTGCAGTGGATTGACGAATAATTTGCGGAGGATTTCAGTGGATTGATGAATAGTTTGCGGAGGATTGCAGTGGATGGATGAATAGTTTGCGGAGGATTGCAGTGGATTGATGAATAGTTTGGGGAAGGATTGCAGTGGATTGATGAATAATTTGGGGGAGGATTGCAGTGGATTGATGAATAGTTTGCGGAGGATTGCAGTGGATTGATGAATAGTTTGGGGGAGGATAGCAGTGGACTGATAAATAGTTTGGGGGAGGATTGCAGCAGATTGATGAATAGTTTGGGGGAGGATTGCAGTGGACTGATAAATAGTTTGGGGGAGGATTGCAGTGGATTGAAGAATAGTTTGGGAAGGATTGCAGTGGATTGATGAATAGTTTGGGGGAGGATTGCAGTGGATTGATGAATAGATTGAGGGAGGATTGCAGTGAATTGATGAATAGTTTGGGGGAGGATTGCAGTGGATTGATGAATAGTTTGGGGGAGGATTGCATGGATTGATGAATATTTTGGGGGTGGATTGCAGTGGATTGAAGAATAGTTTGCGGAGGATTGCAGTGGATTGATGAATAGTTTGGGGAAGGATTGCAGAAGATTGATGAATATTTTGGGAAGGATTGCAGTAGATTGATGAATAGTTTGGGGGAGGATTGCAGTGGATTGATGAATAGTTTGGGAAGGATTGCAGTGGATTGATGAATAGTTTGGGAAGGATTGCAGTGGATTGATGAACAGTTTGTGGGAGGATTGCAGTGGATTGATGAATAATTTGTGGAGGATTGCAGTGGATTGATGAATAGTTTGCTGGAGGATTGCAGCGGATTGATGAATAGTTTGGGGGATGATTGCAGTGGATTGATGAATAGTTTGGGGGAGGATTGCAGTGGATTGATGAATAGTTTGGGGGAGGATTTCAGTGGTTTGATGAATAGTTAGGGGGAGGATTGCAGTGGATTGATGAACAGTTTGGGGGAGGATAGCAGTGGATTGATGAATAGTTTGGGGGAGGATTGCAGTGGATTGAAGAATAGTTCGGGAAGGATTGCAGTGGAGTGATGAATAGTTTGTGGGAGGATTGCAGTGGATTGATGAATAGATTGAGGGAGGATTGCAGTGAATTGATGAATAGTTTGGGGGAGGATTGCAGTGGATTGATGAATAGTTTGGGGGAGGAATGCAGTGGAGTGATGAATAGTCTGAGGGAGAATTTCTGTGGATTGATGAATAGTTTGGGGAGGATTGCAGTGGATTGATGAATAGTTTGGGGGAGGATTGCAGTGGGTTGATGAATAGTTTGGGGGAGGATTTCAGTGGATAGATGAATAGTTTTGGGGAGGATTGCAGTGGATTGATGAATAGTTTGGGTGAGGATTGCAATGGATTGATGAATATTTTGGTGAGGATTGCAGTGGATTGATGAATAGTTTGGGAAGGATTGCAGTAGATTGATGTATAGTTTGGGGAGGATTGCAGTGGATTGATGAATAGTTTGGGGGAGGATTGCAGTGGATTGATGAATAGTTTGGGGAAGGATTGCAGTGGATTGATGAATAGTTTGGGGGAGGATTGCAGTGGATTGATGAATAGTTTGGGGAAGGATTGCAGTGGATTGATGAATAGTTTGGGGGAGGATTGCAGTGGATTGATGAATAGTTTGGGGAAGGATTGCAGAAGATTGATGAATAGTTTGGGAAGGATTGCAGTGGATTGATGAATAGTTTGGGGGAGGATTGCAATGGATTGATGAATAGTTTAGGGGAGGATTGCAGTGGATTGATAAATAGTTTGGGGGAGGATAACAGTGGATTGATGAATATTTTGGGGAAAATTACAGAAGATTGATGAATAGTTTGGTGGAGGATTGCAGTGGATTGGTGAATACTTTGCGGAGGATTGCTGTGGATTGATGAATAGTTTGGGGGAGGATTGCAGTGGATTGGTTAATAGTTTGTGCAGGATTGCAGTGGATTTATGAATAGTATGGGGAGGATTGCAGTAGATTGATGAATAGTTTGGGAGAGGATTGCAGTGGATTGATGAATAGTTTGGGGAGGATTGCAATAGATTGACTAATAATTTGCGGAGGATTGCATTGGATTGATCAATAGTTTGCAGAAGATTGCAGTGAATTGATGAATAGTTTGGGGGAGGATTGCAGTTGATTGATGAATACTTTGGAGGAGGATTGCAATGGATTGATGTATAGTTTGCGGAGGATTGCAGTGGATTGATGAATAGTTTGGGGGAGGACTGCAGTGGATTGATGAATAGTTTGCGGAGGATTGCAGTGGATTGATGAATAGATTGGGGAAGGATTGCAGTGGATTGATGAATAATTTGGGGGAGAATTGCAGTGGATTGATGAATAGTTTGGGGGAGGATTTCAGTGGATAGCTGAATAGTTTGGGGGAGGATTGCAGTGGGTTGATGAATAGCTGGGTGAGGATTGCAATGTATTGATGAATAGTTTGGTGAGGATTGCAGTGGATTGATGAATAGTGTGCGGAGGATTGCACTGGGTTGATGAATAGTTTCGGGGAGGATTTCAGTTGATTGATGAATAGTTTCGGGGAGGATTGCAGTGGATTAATGAATATTTTGCGGAGGATTGCATTGGGTTGATGAATTGTTTGGGGGAGGATTTCAGTGGATAGATGAATAGTTTGGGGGAGGATTGCAGTGGGTTGATGAATAGCTGGGTGAGGATTGCAATGGATTGATGAATAGTTTGGTGAGGATTGCAATGGATTGATGAATAGTTTGGTGAGGATTGCAGTGGATTGATGAATAGTGTGCGGAGGATTGCACTGGGTTGATGAATAGTTTCGGGGAGGATTTCAGTTGTTTGATGAACAGTTTCGGGGAGGATTGCAGTGGATTGATGAATATTTTGCAGAGGATTGCATTCGGTTGATGAATTGTTTGAGGGAGGATTTCTTTGGATTCATGAATAGTTTGGGGGAGGATTGCAGTGGATTGATGGATAGTTTCGGGGAGGATTGCAGTGGATTGATGAATAGTTAGCGGAGGATTGCAGTGGATTGATGAATAGTTTGGGGGAGGGTTGCAGTGAATTGATGAATAGTTTGGGGGAGGATTGCAGTGGATTGATGAATAGTTTGGGGGTGGTTTGCAGTGAATTGATGAATAGTTTGGGGGAGAATTGCAGTGGATTGAAGAATAGTTTGGGGGAGGATTTCAGTGGATTGATGAATAGTTTGGGGGAGGATTGCAGTGGATTGATAAATAGTGTGGGAAGGATTGCAGTGGATTGATGAATAGTTTGGGGGACGATTGCAGTGGATGGATGAATAGTTTGGCGGAGGATTGCAGTGGATTGATGAATAGTTTGGTGGAGGATTGCAGTGGATTGATGAATAGTTTGGGGGAGGATTTCAGTGGGTTGATGAATAGTTTGAGGAGGATTGCAATGGGTGATGAATAGTTTGCGGAGGATTGCAGTGGATTGATGAATAGTTTGCGGAGGATTGCAGTGGATTGATGAATAGTTTGGGGGAGGATTTCAGTGGGTTGATGAATAGTTTGGGGGAGGATTGCAGCGGATTGATGAATAGTTTGGGGGATGATTGCAGTGGATTGATGAATAGTTTGGGGGAGGATTGCAGTGGATTGATGAATAGTTTGGGGGAGGATTTCAGTGGTTTGATGATTAATTAGGGGGAGGATTGCAGTGGATTGATGAATAGTTTGGGGGAGGATAGCAGTGGATTTATGAATAGTTTGGGGGAGGATTGCAGTGGATTGAAGAATAGTTCGGGAAGGATTGCAGTGGAGTGATGAATAGTTTGGGGGAGGATTGCAGTGGATTGATGAATAGATTGAGGGAGGATTGCAGTGAATTGATGAATAGTTTGGGGGAGGATTGCAGTGGATTGATGAATAGTTTGGGGGAGGAATGCAGTGGATTGATGAATAGTCTGGGGGAGAATTTCTGTGGATTGATGAATAGTTTGGGGAGGATTGCAGTGGATTGATGAATAGTTTGGGAAGGATTGCAGTGGATTGACGAATAATTTGCGGAGGATTTCAGTGGATTGATGAATAGTTTGCGGAGGATTGCAGTGGATGGATGAATAGTTTGCGGAGGATTGCAGTGGATTGATGAATAGTTTGGGGAAGGATTGCAGTGGATTGATGAATAATTTGGGGGAGGATTGCAGTGGATTGATGAATAGTTTGCGGAGGATTGCAGTGGATTGATGAATAGTTTGGGGGAGGATAGCAGTGGACTGATAAATAGTTTGGGGGAGGATTGCAGCGGATTGATGAATAGTTTGGGGGAGGATTGCAGTGGACTGATAAATAGTTTGGGGGAGGATTGCAGTGGATTGAAGAATAGTTTGGGAAGGATTGCAGTGGATTGATGAATAGTTTGGGGGAAGATTGCAGTGGATTGATGAATAGATTGAGGGAGGATTGCAGTGAATTGATGAATAGTTTGGGGGAGGATTGCAGTGGATTGATGAATAGTTTGGGGGAGGATTGCATGGATTGATGAATATTTTGGGGGTGGATTGCAGTGGATTGAAGAATAGTTTGCGGAGGATTGCAGTGGATTGATGAATAGTTTGGGGAAGGATTGCAGAAGATTGATGAATATTTTGGGAAGGATTGCAGTAGATTGATGAATAGTTTGGGGGAGGATTGCAGTGGATTGATGAATAGTTTGGGAAGGATTGCAGTGGATTGATGAATAGTTTGGGAAGGATTGCAGTGGATTGATGAACAGTTTGTGGGAGGATTGCAGTGGATTGATGAATAATTTGTGGAGGATTGCAGTGGATTGATGAATAGTTTGCTGGAGGATTGCAGCGGATTGATGAATAGTTTGGGGGATGATTGCAGTGGATTGATGAATAGTTTGGGGGAGGATTGCAGTGGATTGATGAATAGTTTGGGAAGGATTGCAGTGGATTGATGAATAGTTTGGGAAGGATTGCAGTGGATTGATGAACAGTTTGTGGGAGGATTGCAGTGGATTGATGAATAATTTGTGGAGGATTGCAGTGGATTGATGAATAGTTTGCTGGAGGATTGCAGCGGATTGATGAATAGTTTGGGGGATGATTGCAGTGGATTGATGAATAGTTTGGGGGAGAATTGCAGTGGATTGATGAATAGTTTGGGGGAGGATTGCAGTGGATTGATGTATAGTTTGGGGGAGGAATGCAGTGGATTGATGAATAGTCTGGGGGAGAATTTCTGTGGATTGATGAATAGTTTGGGGAGGATTGCAGTGGATTGATGAATAGTTTGGGGGAGGATTGCAGTGGGTTGATGAATAGTTTGGGGGAGGATTACAGTGGATTGATGAATAGTTTGGGGGAGGATTTCAGAGGATTGATGAAAAGTTTGGGGGAGAATTGCAGTGGATTGATAAATAGTGTGGGAAGGATTGCAGTGGATTGATGAATAGTTTGGGGGACGATTGCAGTGGATGGATGAACAGTTTGGCGGAGGATTGCAGTGGATTGATGAATAGTTTGGTGGAGGATTGCAGTGGATTGATGAATAGTTTGGGGGAGGATTTCAGTGGGTTGATGAATAGTTTGAGGAGGATTGCAATGGGTGATGAATAGTTTGCGGAGGATTGCAGTGGATTGATGAATATTTTGCGGAGGATTGCAGTGGATTGATGAATAGTTTGGGGGAGGATTTCAGTGGGTTGATGAATAGTTTGGGGGAGGATTTCAATGGATTGATGAATAGTTTGGGGGAGGATTGCAGTGGATTGATGAATAGTTTGGGGGAGGATTTCAGTGGATAGATGAATAGTTTTGGGGAGGATTGCAGTGGATTGATGAATAGTTTGGGTGAGGATTGCAATGGATTGATGAATATTTTGGTGAGGATTGCAGTGGATTGATGAATAGTTTGGGAAGGATTGCAGTAGATTGATGTATAGTTTGGGGAGGATTGCAGTGGATTGATGAATAGTTTGGGGGAGGATTGCAGTGGATTGATGAATAGTTTGGGGAAGGATTGCAGTGGATTGATGAATAGTTTGGGGGAGGATTGCAGTGGATTGATGAATAGTTTGGGGAAGGATTGCAGTGGATTGATGAATAGTTTGGGGGAGGATTGCAGTGGATTGATGAATAGTTTGGGGAAGGATTGCAGAAGATTGATGAATAGTTTGGGAAGGATTGCAGTGGATTGATGAATAGTTTGGGGGAGGATTGCAATGGATTGATGAATAGTTTAGGGGAGGATTGCAGTGGATTGATAAATAGTTTGGGGGAGGATAACAGTGGATTGATGAATATTTTGGGGAAAATTGCAGAAGATTGATGAATAGTTTGGTGGAGGATTGCAGTGGATTGGTGAATACTTTGCGGAGGATTGCTGTGGATTGATGAATAGTTTGGGGGAGGATTGCAGTGGATTGGTTAATAGTTTGTGCAGGATTGCAGTGGATTTATGAATAGTATGGGGAGGATTGCAGTAGATTGATGAATAGTTTGGGAGAGGATTGCAGTGGATTGATGAATAGTTTGGGGAGGATTGCAATAGATTGACTAATAATTTGCGGAGGATTGCATTGGATTGATCAATAGTTTGCAGAAGATTGCAGTGAATTGATGAATAGTTTGGGGGAGGATTGCAGTTGATTGATGAATACTTTGGAGGAGGATTGCAATGGATTGATGTATAGTTTGCGGAGGATTGCAGTGGATTGATGAATAGTTTGGGGGAGGACTGCAGTGGATTGATGAATAGTTTGCGGAGGATTGCAGTGGATTGATGAATAGATTGGGGAAGGATTGCAGTGGATTGATGAATAATTTGGGGGAGAATTGCAGTGGATTGATGAATAGTTTGGGGGAGGATTACAGTTGATTGATGAATAGTTTGTGGGAGGATTGCAGTGGATTGATGAATAGTTTGGGGGAGGATTGCAGTGGATTGATGAATAGTTTGGGGAAGGATTGCAGTGGATTGATGAATAGTTTGGGGGAGGATTTCTGTGGATTGATGAATAGTTTGGTGGAGGATTGCAGTGGATTGATGAATAGTTTGGGAAGGATTGCAGTGGATTGATGAATAATTTGCGGAGGATTTCAGTGGATTGATGAATAGTTTGCGTTGGATTGCAGTGGATGGATGAATAGTTTGCGGAGGATTGCAGTGGATTGATGAATAGTTTGGGGAAGGATTGCAGTGGATTGATGAATAATTTGGGGGAGGATTGCAGTGGATTGATGAATAGTTTGCGGAGGATTGCAGTGGATTGATGAATAGTTTGGGGAAGGATTGCAGAAGATTGATGAATAGTTTGGGAAGGATTGCAGTAGATTGATGAATAGTTTGGGGGAGGATTGCAGTTGATTGATGAATGGTTTGGTGGATGATTGCAGTCGGTTGATGAATAGATTGGGGGAGGATAGCAGTGGACTGATAAATAGTTTGGGGGAGGATTGCAGCGGATTGATGAATAGTTTGGGGGAGGATAGCAGTGGACTGATAAATAGTTTGGGGGAGGATTGCAGTGGATTGAAGAATAGTTTGGGAAGGATTGCAGTGGATTGATGAATAGTTTGGGGGAGGATTGCAGTGGATTGAAGAATAGTTTGGGAAGGATTGCAGTGGATTGATGAATAGTTTGGGGGAGGATTGCAGTGGATTGATGAATAGATTGAGGGAGGATTGCAGTGGATTGATGAATAGTTTGGGGGAGGATTTCTCTGGATTGATGAATAGTTTGGGGGAGGATTGCAGTCGGTTGATGAATAGTTTGGGGGAGGATTGCAGTGGATTGATGAATAGTTTGGGAAGGATTGCAGTGGATTGATGAATAGTTTGAGGGAGGATTGCAGTGGATTGATGAATAGTTTGGGAAGGATTGCAGTGGATTGATGAATAGTTTAGGAAGGATTGCAGTGGATTGATGAACAGTTTGTGGGAGGATTGCAGTGGATTGATGAATAATTTGTGGCGGATTGCAGTGGATTGATGAATAGTTTGGGGAAGGATTGCAGAAGATTGATGAATAGTTTGGGAAGGATTGCAGTGGATTGATGAATAGTTTGAGGGAGGATTGCAGTGGATTGATGAATAGTTTGGGAAGGATTGCAGTGGATTGATGAACAGTTTGTGGGAGGATTGCAGTGGATTGATGAATAATTTGTGGAGGATTGCAGTGGATTGATGAATAGTTTGGTGGAGGATTGCAGCGGATTGATGAATAGTTTGGGGGAGGATTGCAGTGGATTGATGAATAGTTTGGGGGAGGTTTGCAGTGGATTGATGAATAGTCTGGGGGAGGATTTCTGTGGATTGATGAATAGTTTGGGGAGGATTGCAGTGGATTGATGAATAGTTTGGGGGAGGAATGCAGTGGGTTGATGAATAGTTTGGGGGAGGATTGCAGTGGATTGATGAATAGTTTGGGGGAGGATTTCTGAGGATTGATGAAAAGTTTGGGGGAGAATTGCACTGGATTGATTAATATTTTGGGGGAGGATTGCAGAGAATTGATGTATAGTTTGGGAGAGGATTTCAGTGGATTGACGAATAGTTTGCGGAAGATTGTTTTGGATTGATGACTAGTTTGTGGGAGGATTTCAGTGGATTGATGAATAGCTGGGTGAGGATTGCAATGTATTGATGAATAGTTTGGTGAGGATTGCAGTGGATTGATGAATAGTGTGCGGAGGATTGCACTGGGTTGATGAATAGTTTCGGGGAGGATTTCAGTTGATTGATGAATAGTTTCGGGGAGGATTGCAGTGGATTGATGAATATTTTGCGGAGGATTGCATTGGGTTGATGAATAGTTTGGGGGAGGATTGCAGTGGGTTGATGAATAGCTGGGTGAGGATTGCAATGGATTAATGAATAGTTTGGTGAGGATTGCAGTGGATTGATGAACAGTGTGCGGAGGATTGCACTGGGTTGATGAATAGTTTCGGGGAGGATTTCAGTTGATTGATGAATAGTTTCGGGGAGGATTGCAGTGGATTGATGAATATTTTGCGGAGGATTGCTTTGGGTTGATGAATTGTTTGGGGGAGGATTTCTTTGGATTCATGAATAGTTTGGGGGAGGATTGCAGTGGATTGATGGATAGTTTCGGGGAGGATTGCAGTGGATTGATGAATACTTAGCGGAGGATTGCAGTGGATTGATGAATAGTTTGGGGAAGGATTGCAGAAGATTGATGAATAGTTTGGGAAGGATTGCAGTGGATTGATGAATAGTTTGAGGGAGGATTGCAGTGGATTGATGAATAGTTTGGGAAGGATTGCAGTGGATTGATGAACAGTTTGTGGGAGGATTGCAGTGGATTGATGAATAATTTGTGGAGGATTGCAGTGGATTGATGAATAGTTTGGTGGAGGATTGCAGCGGATTGATGAATAGTTTGGGGGAGGATTGCAGTGGATTGATGAATAGTTTGGGGGAGGTTTGCAGTGGATTGATGAATAGTCTGGGGGAGGATTTCTGTGGATTCATGAATAGTTTGGGGAGGATTGCAGTGGATTGATGAATAGTTTGGGGGAGGATTGCAGTGGGTTGATGAATAGTTTGGGGGAGGATTGCAGTGGATTGATGAATAGTTTGGGGGAGGATTTCTGAGGATTGATGAAAAGTTTGGGGGAGAATTGCACTGGATTGATTAATATTTTGGGGGAGGATTGCAGAGAATTGATGTATAGTTTGGGAGAGGATTTCAGTGGATTGACGAATAGTTTGCGGAAGATTGTTTTGGATTGATGACTAGTTTGGGGGAGGATTTCAGTGGATTGATGAATAGCTGGGTGAGGATTGCAATGTATTGATGAATAGTTTGGTGAGGATTGCAGTGGATTGATGAATAGTGTGCGGAGGATTGCACTGGGTTGATGAATAGTTTCGGGGAGGATTTCAGTTGATTGATGAATAGTTTCGGGGAGGATTGCAGTGGATTGATGAATATTTTGCGGAGGATTGCTTTGGGTTGATGAATTGTTTGGGGGAGGATTTCTTTGGATTCATGAATAGTTTGGGGGAGGATTGCAGTGGATTGATGGATAGTTTCGGGGAGGATTGCAGTGGATTGATGAATACTTAGCGGAGGATTGCAGTGGATTGATGAATAGTTTGGGGGAGGGTTGCAGTGAATTGATGAATAGTTTGGGGGAGGATTGCAGTGGATTGATGAATGGTTTGGGGGTGGTTTGCAGTGAATTGATGAATAGTTTGGGGGAGGATTGCAGTGGATTGTTGAATAGTTTGGGGGAGGATTTCAGTGGATTGATGAATAGTTTGGGGGAGGATTGCAGTGGATTGATGAATAGTTTGGTGGAGGATTGCAGTGGATTGATGAATAGTTTGGGGGACGATTGCAGTGGATGGATGAATAGTTTGGCGGAGGATTGCAGTGGATTGATGAATAGTTTGGTGGAGGATTGCATTGGATTGATGAATAGTTTGGGGGAGGCTTTCAGTGGGTTGATGAATAGTTTGAGGAGGATTGCAATGGATTGATGAATACTTTGGGGGAGGATTGCAATGGATTGATGAATAGTTGGCGGAGAATTGCAGTGGATTGATGAATAGTTTGGGGGAGGATTGCAATGGATTGCTGAGTTTGCGGAGGATTGCAGTGGGTTGATGAATAGTTTGGTGGAGGATTGCAGTGGATTGATGAATAGTTGGGGGAGGATTTCAGTGAAATGATGAATAATTTGCAGAGGATTGCAGTGGATTGATGAATAGTTTGGGAAGGATTTCTGTGGATTGATGAATAGTTTGAGGGAGAATTGCAGTGGATTGATGAATAGTTTGGGAAGGATTGCATTGGATTGATGAATAGTTTGGGGAAGGATTGCACTGGATTGATGAATAGTTTGGGGGAGGATTTCAGTGGATGGATGAATAGTTTGGGGGAGGATTGCAGTGGATTGATGAATAGTTTGGGGGAGGATTGCAGTGGATTGATGAATAGTTTGGGGCAGGACTGCAGTGAATTGATGAATGGTTTGGTGGAGGATTGCAGTGGGTTGATGAATAGTTTGGGGGAGGAGTGCAGTGGGTTGATGAATAGTTTGCGGAGGATTGCAGTGGATTGATGAATAGTTTGGTGGAGGATTGCAGTAGATTGATGAATAGTTTGGGAAGGATTGCTGTGGATTGATGAATAGTTTGGGGGAGGATTGCAGTGGATTGATGAATAGTTTGGGAAGGATTGCAATGGATTGATGAATAGTTTGGGGGAGGATTGCAGTGGATTGGTGAGTAGTTTGCGGAGGATTGCAGTAGAGTGATGAATAGTTTGGGAAGGATTGCAGTGGATTGCTGAATAGTTTGGGGGAGGATTGCAGTGGATTGATGAATAGTTTGGGTGGGATTGCAGTGGATTGATGAATAGTTTGGGGGACGATTGCAGTGGATTGGTGAATAGTTTACGGAGGATTGCAGTGGATTGATGAATAGTTTGGGGGAGGATTGCAAATGATTGATGAATAGTTTGGGGGAGGATTGCTGAGGATTGATGAATAGTTTGCGGAAGATTGCAGTAGATTGATGAATAGTTTGCGAAGGATTGCAGTGGATTGATGAATAGTTTGGGGGAGGATTGCAGTGGATTGATGAATAGTTTGCGGAGGATTGCAGTGGATTGATGAATAGTTTGCAGAGGATTGCAGTGAATTGATGAATAGTTTGGTGGAGAATTGCAGTGGATTGATGAATAGTTTGGGGAGGATTGCAATGGATTGATGAATACTTTGGTGACGATTGCAGTGGATTGATGAATAGTTTGGGAAGGATTGCAGTAGATTGATGTATAGTTTGGGGAGGATTGCAGTGGATTGATGAATAGTTTGGGGGAGGATTGCAGTGGATTGATGAATAGTTTGGGGAAGGATTGCAGTGGATTGATGAATAGTGTGGGGGAGGATTGCAGTGGATTGATGAATAGTTTGGGGAAGGATTGAAGTGGATTGATGAATAGTTTGGGGGAGGATTGCAGTGGATTGATGAATAGTTTAGGGGAAGATTGCAGTGGATTGATAAATAGTTTGGGGGAGGATAACAGTGGATTGATGAATATTTTGGGGAAAATTGCAGAAGATTGATGAATAGTTTGGTGGAGGATTGCAGTTGATTGATGAATACTTTGGAGGAGGATTGCAATGGATTGATGTATAGTTTGCGGAGGATTGCAGTGGATTGATGAATAGTTTGGGGGAGGATTGCAATGGATTGATGAATAGTTTGCGGAGGATTGCAGTGGATTGATGAATAGATTGGGGAAGGATTGCAGTGGATTGATGAATAATTTGGGGGAGAATTTCAGTGGATTGATGAATAGTTTGGGGGAGGATTACAGTTGATTGATGAATAGTTTGGGGGAGGATTGCAGTGGATTGATGAATAGTTTGGGTGAGGATTGCAGTGGATTGATGAATAGTTTGGGGAAGGATTGCAGTGGATTGATGAATAGTTTGGGGGAGGATTTCTGTGGATTGATGCATAGTTTGGTGGAGGATTGCAGTGGATTGATGAATAGTTTGGGAAGGATTGCAGTGGATTGATGAATAATTTGCGGAGGATTTCAGTGGATTGATGAATAGTTTGCGGAGGATTGCAGTGGATGGATGAATAGTTTGCGGAGGATTGCAGTGGATTGATGAATAGTTTGGGGCAGGATGGCAGTGGATTGATGAATAATTTGGGGGAGGATTGCAGTGGATTGATGAATAGTTTGCTGAGGATTGCAGTGGATTGATGAATAGTTTGGGGGAGGATAGCAGTGGACTGATAAATAGTTTGGGGGAGGATTGCAGCGGATTGATGAATAGTTTGGGGGAGAATAGCAGTGGACTGATAAATAGTTTGGGGGAGGATTGCAGTGGATTGAAGAATAGTTTGGGAAGGATTGCAGTGGATTGATGAATAGTTTGGGGGAGGATTGCAGTGGATTGATGAATAGATTGAGGGAGGATTGCAGTGAATTGATGAATAGTTTGGGGGAGGATTGCAGTGGATTGATGAATAATTTGGGGGAGGATTGCATGGATTGATGAATAGTTTGGGGGAGGATTGCAGTGTATTGAAGAATAGTTTGCGGAGGATTGCAGTGGATTGATGAATAGTTTGGGGAAGGATTGCAGAAGATTGATGAATAGTTTGGGAAGGATTGCAGTAGATTGATGAATAGTTTGGGGGAGGATTGCAGTGGATTGATGAATAGTTTGGGAAGGATTGCAGTGGATTGATGAATAGTTTGGGGGAGGATTTCTCTGGATTGATGAATAGTTTGGGAAGGATTGCAGTGGATTGATGAACAGTTTGTGGGAGGATTGCAGTGGATTGATGAATAATTTGTGGAGGATTGCAGTGGATTGATGAATAGTTTGGTGGAGGATTGCAGTGGGTTGATGAATAGTTTGGGGGAGGATTGCAGTGGATTGATGAATAGATTGAGGGAGGATTGCAGTGAATTGATGAATAGTTTGGGGGAGGATTGCAGTGGATTGATGAATAGTTTGGGGGAGGTTTGCAGTGGATTGATGAATAGTCTGGGGGAGGATTTCTGTGGATTGATGAATAGTTTGGGGAGGATTGCAGTGGATTGATGAATAGTTTGGGGGAGGATTGCAGTGGGTTGATGAATAGTTTGGGGGAGAATTGCAGTGGATTGATGAATATTTTGGGTGAGGATTGCAGAGAATTGATGTATAGTTTGGGAGAGGATTTCAGTGGATTGACGAATAGTTTGCGGAAGATTGTTTTGGATTGATGACTAGTTTGGGGGAGGATTTCAGTGGATTGATGAATAGTTTGCGGAGGATTACAGTGGATTGATGAATAGTTTGGGGGAGGATTTCAGTGGATAGCTGAATAGGTTGGGGGAGGATTGCAGTGGGTTGATGAATAGCTGGGTGAGGATTGCAATGTATTGATGAATAGTTTGGTGAGGATTGCAGTGGATTGATGAATAGTGTGCGGAGGATTGCACTGGGTTGATGAATAGTTTCGGGGAGGATTTCAGTTGATTGATGAATAGTTTCGGGGAGGATTGCAGTGGATTGATGAATATTTTGCGGAGGATTGCATTGGGTTGATGAATAGTTTGGGGGAGGATTGCAGTGGGTTGATGAATAGCTGGGTGAGGATTGCAATGGATTGATGAATAGTTTGGTGAGGATTGCAGTGGATTGATGAACAGTGTGCGGAGGATTGCACTGGGTTGATGAATAGTTTCGGGGAGGATTTCAGTTGATTGATGAATAGTTTCGGGGAGGATTGCAGTGGATTGATGAATATTTTGCGGAGGATTGCTTTGGGTTGATGAATTGTTTGGGGGAGGATTTCTTTGGATTCATGAATAGTTTGGGGGAGGATTGCAGTGGATTGATGGATAGTTTCGGGGAGGATTGCAGTGGATTGATGAATAGTTAGCGGAGGATTGCAGTGGATTGATGAATAGTTTGGGGGAGGGTTGCAGTGAATTGATGAATAGTTTGGGGGAGGATTGCAGTGGATTGATGAATGGTTTGGGGGTGGTTTGCAGTGAATTGATGAATAGTTTGGGGGAGGATTGCAGTGGATTGTTGAATAGTTTGGGGGAGGATTTCAGTGGATTGATGAATAGTTTGGGGGAGGATTGCAGTGGATTGATGAATAGTTTGGTGGAGGATTGCAGTGGATTGATGAATAGTTTGGGGGACGATTGCAGTGGATGGATGAATAGTTTGGCGGAGGATTGCAGTGGATTGATGAATAGTTTGGTGGAGGATTGCAGTGGATTGATGAATAGTTTGGGGGAGGCTTTCAGTGGGTTGATGAATAGTTTGAGGAGGATTGCAATGGATTGATGAATACTTTGGGGGAGGATTGCAATGGATTGATGAATAGTTGGCGGAGAATTGCAGTGGATTGATGAATAGTTTGGGGGAGGATTGCAATGGATTGCTGAGTTTGCGGAGGATTGCAGTGGGTTGATGAATAGTTTGGTGGAGGATTGCAGTGGATTGATGAATAGTTTGGGGGAGGATTTCAGTGAAATGATGAATAATTTGCAGAGGATTGCAGTGGATTGATGAATAGTTTGCGAAGGATTTCTGTGGATTGATGAATAGTTTGAGGGAGGATGCAGTGGATTGATGAATAGTTTGGGAAGATTGCATTGGATTGATGAATAGTTTGGGGAAGGATTGCACTGGATTGATGAATAGTTTGGGGGAGGATTTCAGTGGATTGATGAATAGTTTGGGGGAGGATTGCAGTGGATTGATGAATAGTTTGGGGGAGGATTGCAGTGGATTGGTGAGTAGTTTGAGGAGGATTGCAGTAGAGTGATGAATAGTTTGGGAAGGATTGCAGTGGATTGCTGAATAGTTTGGGGGAGGATTGCAGTGGATTGATGAATAGTTTGGGTGGGATTGCAGTGGATTGATGAATAGTTTGGGGGACGATTGCAGTGGATTGGTGAATAGTTTACGGAGGATTGCAGTGGATTGATGAATAGTTTGGGGGAGGATTGCAAATGATTGATGAATAGTTTGGGGGAGGATTGCTGAGGATTGATGAATAGTTTGCGGAAGATTGCAGTAGATTGATGAATAGTTTGCGAAGGATTGCAGTGGATTGATGAATAGTTTGGGGAGGATTGCAGTGGATTGATGAATAGTTTGCGGAGGATTGCAGTGGATTGATGAATAGTTTGCAGAGGATTGCTGTGGATTGATGAATAGTTTGGGGAGGATTGCAATGGATTGATGAACAGTTTGTGGGAGGATTGCAGTGGATTGATGAATAATTTGTGGAGGATTGCAGTGGATTGATGAATAGTTTGGTGGAGGATTGCAGTGGGTTGATGAATAGTTTGGGGGAGGATTGCAGTGGATTGATGAATAGATTGAGGGAGGATTGCAGTGAATTGATGAATAGTTTGGGGGAGGATTGCAGTGGATTGATGAATAGTTTGGGGGAGGATTGCAGTGGATTGATGAATAGTTTGGGGAGGTTTGCAGTGGATTGATGAATTGTCTGGGGGAGGATTTCTGTGGATTGATGAATAGTTTGGGGAGGATTGCAGTGGATTGATGAATAGTTTGGGGGAGGATTGCAGTGGGTTGATGAATAGTTTGGGGGAGGATTGCAGTGGATTGATGAATAGTTTGGGGGAGGATTTCTGAGGATTGATGAAAAGTTTGGGGGAGAATTGCAGTGGATTGATTAATATTTTGGGGGAGGATTGCAGAGAATTGATGTATAGTTTGGGAGAGGATTTCAGTGGATTGACGAATAGTTTGCGGAAGATTGTTTTGGATTGATGACTAGTTTGGGGGAGGATTTCAGTGGATTGATGAATAGTTTGCGGAGGATTACAGTGGATTGATGAATAGTTTGGGGGAGGATTTCAGTGGATAGCTGAATAGTTTGGGGGAGGATGGCAGTGGGTTGATGAATAGCTGGGTGAGGATTGCAATGTATTGATGAATAGTTTGGTGAGGATTGCAGTGGATTGATGAATAGTGTGCGGAGGATTGCACTGGGTTGATGAATAGTTTCGGGGAGGATTTCAGTTGATTGATGAATAGTTTCGGGGAGGATTGCAGTGGATTGATGAATATTTTGCGGAGGATTGCATTGGGTTGATGAATAGTTTGGGGGAGGATTGCAGTGGGTTGATGAATAGCTGGGTGAGGATTGCAATGGATTGATGAATAGTTTGGTGAGGATTGCAGTGGATTGATGAACAGTGTGCGGAGGATTGCACTGGGTTGATGAATAGTTTCGGGGAGGATTTCAGTTGATTGATGAATAGTTTCGGGGAGGATTGCAGTGGATTGATGAATATTTTGCGGAGGATTGCTTTGGGTTGATGAATTGTTTGGGGGAGGATTTCTTTGGATTCATGAATAGTTTGGGGGAGGATTGCAGTGGATTGATGGATAGTTTCGGGGAGGATTGCAGTGGATTGATGAATACTTAGCGGAGGATTGCAGTGGATTGATGAATAGTTTGGGGGAGGGTTGCAGTGAATTGATGAATAGTTGGGGGAGGATTGCAGTGGATTGATGAATGGTTTGGGGGTGGTTTGCAGTGAATTGATGAATAGTTTGGGGGAGGATTGCAGTGGATTGTTGAATAGTTTGGGGGAGGATTTCAGTGGATTGATGAATAGTTTGGGGGAGGATTGCAGTGGATTGATGAATAGTTTGGTGGAGGATTGCAGTGGATTGATGAATAGTTTGGGGGACGATTGCAGTGGATGGATGAATAGTTTGGCGGAGGATTGCAGTGGATTGATGAATAGTTTGGTGGAGGATTGCAGTGGATTGATGAATAGTTTGGGGGAGGCTTTCAGTGGGTTGATGAATAGTTTGAGGAGGATTGCAATGATTGATGAATACTTTGGGGGAGGTTTGCAATGGATTGCTGAGTTTGCGGAGGATTGCAGTGGTTGATGAATAGTTTGGTGGAGGATTGCAGTGGATTGATGAATAGTTTGGGGGAGGATTGCAATGGATTGCTGAGTTTGCGGAGGATTGCAGTGGGTTGATGAATAGTTTGGTGGAGGATTGCAGTGGATTGATGAATAGTTGGGGTAGGATTTCAGTGAAATGATGAATAATTTGCAGAGGATTGCAGTGGATTGATGAATAGTTTGGGAAGGATTGCATTGATTGATGAATAGTTTGGGGAAGGATTGCACTGGATTGATGAATAGTTTGGGGGAGGATTTCAGTGGATGGATGAATAGTTTGGGGGAGGATTGCAGTGGATTGATGAATAGTTTGGGGGAGGATTGCAGTGGATTGATGAATAGTTTGGGGCAGGACTGCAGTGAATTGATGAATGGTTTGGTGGAGGATTGCAGTGGGTTGATGAATAGTTTGGGGGAGGAGTGCAGTGGGTTGATGAATAGTTTGCGGAGGATTGCAGTGGATTGATGAATAGTTTGGGGGAGGATTGCAGTAGATTGATGAATAGTTTGGGAAGGATTGCTGTGGATTGATGAATAGTTTGGGGGAGGATTGCAGTGGATTGATGAATAGTTTGGGAAGGATTGCAATGGATTGATGAATAGTTTGGGGGAGGATTGCAGTGGATTGGTGAGTAGTTTGCGGAGGATTGCAGTAGAGTGATGAATAGTTTGGGAAGGATTGCAGTGGATTGCTGAATAGTTTGGGGGAGGATTGCAGTGGATTGATGAATAGTTTGGGTGGGATTGCAGTGGATTGATGAATAGTTTGGGGGACGATTGCAGTGGATTGGTGAATAGTTTACGGAGGATTGCAGTGGATTGATGAATAGTTTGGGGGAGGATTGCAAATGATTGATGAATAGTTTGGGGGAGGATTGCTGAGGATTGATGAATAGTTTGCGGAAGATTGCAGTAGATTGATGAATAGTTTGCGAAGGATTGCAGTGGATTGATGAATAGTTTGGGGGAGGATTGCAGTGGATTGATGAATAGTTTGCGGAGGATTGCAGTGGATTGATGAATAGTTTGCACAGGATTGCAGTGAATTGATGAATAGTTTGGTGGAGAATTGCAGTGGATTGATGAATACTTTGGGGAGGATTGCAATGGATTGATGAATAGTTTGGTGACGATTGCAGTGGATTGATGAATAGTTTGGGAAGGATTGCAGTAGATTGATGTATAGTTTGGGGAGGATTGCAGTGGATTGATGAATAGTTTGGGGGAGGATTGCAGTGGATTGATGAATAGTTTGGGGAAGGATTGCAGTGGATTGATGAATAGTGTGGGGGAGGATTGCAGTGGATTGATGAATAGTTTGGGGAAGGATTGAAGTGGATTGATGAATAGTTTGGGGGAGGATTGCAGTGGATTGATGAATAGTTTGGGGGAGGATAACAGTGGATTGATGAATATTTTGGGGGAGGATTGCAGTGGATTGATGAATAGTTTGGGGGAGGATTGCAGTGGATTGATGAATAGTTTGGGGGAGAATTTCTGTGGATTGATGAATAGTTTGGGGGAGGATTGCAGTTGATTGATGAATACTTTGGAGGAGGATTGCAATGGATTAATGTATAGTTTGCGGAGGATTGCAGTGGATTGATGAATAGTTTGGGGGAGGATTGCAATGGATTGATGAATAGTTTGCGGAGGATTGCAGTGGATTGATGAATAGATTGGGGAAGGATTGCAGTGGATTGATGAATAATTTGGGGGAGAATTTCAGTGGATTGATGAATAGTTTGGGGGAGGATTACAGTTGATTGATGAATAGTTTGGGGGAGGATTGCAGTGGATTGATGAATAGTTTGGGGGAGGATTGCAGTGGATTGATGAATAGTTTGGGGAAGGATTGCAGTGGATTGATGAATAGTTTGGGGGAGGATTTCTGTGGATTGATGAATAGTTTGGTGGAGGATTGCAGTGGATTGATGAATAGTTTGGGAAGGATTGCAGTGGATTGATGAATAATTTGCGGAGGATTTCAGTGGATTGATGAATAGTTTGCGGAGGATTGCAGTGGATGGATGAATAGTTTGCGGACGATTGCAGTGGATTGATGAATAGTTTGGGGCAGGATGGCAGTGGATTGATGAATAATTTGGGGGAGGATTGCAGTGGATTGATGAATAGTTTGCTGAGGATTGCAGTGGATTGATGAATAGTTTGGGGGAGGATAGCAGTGGACTGATAAATAGTTTGGGGGAGGATTGCAGCGGATTGATGAATAGTTTGGGGGAGGATAGCAGTGGACTGATAAATAGTTTGGGGGAGGATTGCAGTGGATTGAAGAATAGTTTTTGAAGGATTGCCGTGGATTGATGAATAGTTTGGGGGAGGATTGCAGTGGATTGATGAATAGATTGAGGGAGGATTGCAGTGAATTGATGAATAGTTTGGGGGAGTATTGCAGTGGATTGATGAACAGTTTGTGGAGGATTGCAGTGGATTGATGAATAGTTTGGGGGAGGATTGCATGGATTGATGAATAGTTTGGGGGAGGATTGCAGTGGATTGATGAATAGTTTGGGGAAGGATTGCAGAAGATTGATGAATAGTTTGGGAAGGATTGCAGTAGATTGATGAATAGTTTGGGGGAGGATTGCAGTGGATTGATGAATAGTTTGGGAAGGATTGCAGTGGATTGATGAATAGTTTGGGGGAGGATTTCTCTGGATTGATGAATAGTTTGGGGGAGGATTGCAGTGGATTGATGAATAGTTTGGGAAGGATTGCAGTGGATTGATGAACAGTTTGTGGGAGGATTGCAGTGGATTGATGAATAATTTGTGGAGGATTGCAGTGGATTGATGAATAGTTTGGTGGAGGATTGCAGTGGGTTGATGAATAGTTTGGGGGAGGATTGCAGTGGGTTGATGAATAGCTGGGTGAGGATTGCAATGTATTGATGAATAGTTTGGTGAGGATTGCAGTGGATTGATGAATAGTGTGCGGAGGATTGCACTGGTTTGATGAATAGTTTCGGGGAGGATTTCAGTTGATTGATGAATAGTTTCGGGGAGGATTGCAGTGGATTGATGAATATTTTGCGGAGGATTGCATTGGGTTGATGAATTGTTTGGGGGAGGATTTCTCTGGATTCATGAATAGTTTGGGGGAGGATTGCAGTGGATTGATGGATAGTTTCGGGGAGGATTGCAGTGGATATATGAATAGTTAGCGGAGGATTGCAGTGGATTGATGAATAGTTTGGGGGAGGGTTGCAGTGAATTGATGAATAGTTTGGGGGAGGATTGCAGTGGATTGATGAATAGTTTGGGGGTGGTTTGCAGTGAATTGATGAATAGTTTGGGGGAGGGTTGCAGTGGATTGATGAATAGTTTGGGGGAGGATTTCAGTGGATTGATGAATAGTTTGGGGGAGGATTGCAGTGGATTGATAAATAGTGTGGGAAGGATTGCAGTGGATTGATGAATAGTTTGGGGGACGATTGCAGTGGATGGATGAATAGTTTGCGGAGGATTGCAGTGGATTGATGAATAGTTTGCGGAGGATTGCAGTGGATTGATGAATAGTTTGGGGGAGGATTGCAGTGGGTTGATGAATAGTTTGGGGGAGGATTGCAGAGGATTGATGAATAGTATGGGGAGGATTTCAGTGGATTGATGAATAGTTTGGGGGAGGATTGCAGTGGATTGATGAATAGTTTGGGGGAGGATTTCAGTGGATAGATGAATAGTTTGGGGGAGGATTGCAATGGATTGATGAATAGTTTGGTGAGGATTGCAGTGGATTGATGAATAGTTTGGGAAGGATTGCAGTAGATTGATGCATAGTTTGGGGAGGATTGCAGTGGATTGATGAATAGTTTGGGGGAGGATTGCAGTGGATTGATGAATAGTTTGGGGAAGGATTGCAGTGGATTGATGAATAGTTTGGGGGAGGATTGCAGTGGATTGATGAATATTTTGGGGGAGGATTGCAGTGGATTGATGAATAGTTTGCGGAAGGATTGCAGAACATTGATGAATAGTTTGGGAAGGATTGCAGTGGATTGATGAATAGTTTGGGGGAGGATTGCAGTGGATTGATGAATAGTTTAGGGGAGGATTGCAGTGGATTGATAAATAGTTTGGGGGAGGATAACAGTGGATTGATGAATATTTTGGGGAAAATTGCAGAAGATTGATGAATAGTTTGGTGGAGGATTGCAGTGGATTGGTGAATACTTTGCGGAGGATTGCTGTGGATTGATGAATAGTTTGGGGGAGGATTGCAGTGGATTGGTGAATAGTTGGTGCAGGATTGCAGTGGATTGATGAATAGTATTGGGAGGATTGCAGTAGATTGATGAATAGTTTGGGGGAGGATTGCAGTGGATTGATGAATAGTTTGGGGAGGATTGCAATAGATTGACTAATAATTTGAGGAGGATAGCATTGGATTGATCAATAGTTTGCAGAGGATTGCAGTGAATTGATGAATAGTTTGGGGGAGGATTGCAGTTGATTGATGAATACTTTGGAGGAGTATTGCAATGGATTGATGTATAGTTTGCGGAGGATTGCAGTGGATTGATGAATAGTTTGGGGGCGGATTGCAATGGATTGATGAATAGTTTGTGGAGGATTGCAGTGGATTGATGAATAGTTTGGGGGAGGATTGCAGTAGATTGATGAATAGTTTGGGAAGGATTGCTGTGGATTGATGAATAGTTTGGGGGAGGATTGCAGTGGATTGATGAATAGTTTGGGAAGGATTGCAATGGATTGATGAATAGTTTGGGGGAGGATTGCAGTGGATTGGTGAGTAGTTTGCGGAGGATTGCAGTAGAGTGATGAATAGTTTGGGAAGGATTGCAGTGGATTGCTGAATAGTTTGGGGGAGGATTGCAGTGGATTGATGAATAGTTTGGGTGGGATTGCAGTGGATTGATGAATAGTTTCGGGGAGGATTGCAGTGGATTGATGAATAGTTAGCGGAGGATTGCAGTGGATTGATGAATAGTTTGGGGGAGGGTTGCAGTGAATTGATGAATAGTTTGGGGGAGGATTGCAGTGGATTGATGAATGGTTTGGGGGTGGTTTGCAGTGAATTGATGAATAGTTTGGGGGAGGATTGCAGTGGATTGTTGAATAGTTTGGGGGAGGATTTCAGTGGATTGATGAATAGTTTGGGGGAGGATTGCAGTGGATTGATGAATAGTTTGGTGGAGGATTGCAGTGGATTGATGAATAGTTTGGGGGACGATTGCAGTGGATGGATGAATAGTTTGGCGGAGGATTGCAGTGGATTGATGAATAGTTTGGTGGAGGATTGCAGTGGATTGATGAATAGTTTGGGGGAGGCTTTCAGTGGGTTGATGAATAGTTTGAGGAGGATTGCAATGGATTGATGAATACTTTGGGGGAGGATTGCAATGGATTGATGAATAGTTGGCGGAGAATTGCAGTGGATTGATGAATAGTTTGGGGGAGGATTGCAATGGATTGCTGAGTTTGCGGAGGATTGCAGTGGGTTGATGAATAGTTTGGTGGAGGATTGCAGTGGATTGATGAATAGTTTGGGGGAGGATTTCAGTGAAATGATGAATAATTTGCAGAGGATTGCAGTGGATTGATGAATAGTTTGCGAAGGATTTCTGTGGATTGATGAATAGTTTGAGGGAGGATGCAGTGGATTGATGAATAGTTTGGGAAGGATTGCATTGGATTGATGAATAGTTTGGGGAAGGATTGCACTGGATTGATGAATAGTTTGGGGGAGGATTTCAGTGGATTGATGAATAGTTTGGGGGAGGATTGCAGTGGATTGATGAATAGTTTGGGGGAGGATTGCAGTGGATTGGTGAGTAGTTTGAGGAGGATTGCAGTAGAGTGATGAATAGTTTGGGAAGGATTGCAGTGGATTGCTGAATAGTTTGGGGGAGGATTGCAGTGGATTGATGAATAGTTTGGGTGGGATTGCAGTGGATTGATGAATAGTTTGGGGGACGATTGCAGTGGATTGGTGAATAGTTTACGGAGGATTGCAGTGGATTGATGAATAGTTTGGGGGAGGATTGCAAATGATTGATGAATAGTTTGGGGGAGGATTGCTGAGGATTGATGAATAGTTTGCGGAAGATTGCAGTAGATTGATGAATAGTTTGCGAAGGATTGCAGTGGATTGATGAATAGTTTGGGGGAGGATTGCAGTGGATTGATGAATAGTTTGCGGAGGATTGCAGTGGATTGATGAATAGTTTGCAGAGGATTGCTGTGGATTGATGAATAGTTTGGGGAGGATTGCAATGGATTGATGAACAGTTTGTGGGAGGATTGCAGTGGATTGATGAATAATTTGTGGAGGATTGCAGTGGATTGATGAATAGTTTGGTGGAGGATTGCAGTGGGTTGATGAATAGTTTGGGGGAGGATTGCAGTGGATTGATGAATAGATTGAGGGAGGATTGCAGTGAATTGATGAATAGTTTGGGGGAGGATTGCAGTGGATTGATGAATAGTTTGGGGGAGGATTGCAGTGGATTGATGAATAGTTTGGGGGAGGTTTGCAGTGGATTGATGAATTGTCTGGGGGAGGATTTCTGTGGATTGATGAATAGTTTGGGGAGGATTGCAGTGGATTGATGAATAGTTTGGGGGAGGATTGCAGTGGGTTGATGAATAGTTTGGGGGAGGATTGCAGTGGATTGATGAATAGTTTGGGGGAGGATTTCTGAGGATTGATGAAAAGTTTGGGGGAGAATTGCAGTGGATTGATTAATATTTTGGGGGAGGATTGCAGAGAATTGATGTATAGTTTGGGAGAGGATTTCAGTGGATTGACGAATAGTTTGCGGAAGATTGTTTTGGATTGATGACTAGTTTGGGGGAGGATTTCAGTGGATTGATGAATAGTTTGCGGAGGATTACAGTGGATTGATGAATAGTTTGGGGGAGGATTTCAGTGGATAGCTGAATAGTTTGGGGGAGGATGGCAGTGGGTTGATGAATAGCTGGGTGAGGATTGCAATGTATTGATGAATAGTTTGGTGAGGATTGCAGTGGATTGATGAATAGTGTGCGGAGGATTGCACTGGGTTGATGAATAGTTTCGGGGAGGATTTCAGTTGATTGATGAATAGTTTCGGGGAGGATTGCAGTGGATTGATGAATATTTTGCGGAGGATTGCATTGGGTTGATGAATAGTTTGGGGGAGGATTGCAGTGGGTTGATGAATAGCTGGGTGAGGATTGCAATGGATTGATGAATAGTTTGGTGAGGATTGCAGTGGATTGATGAACAGTGTGCGGAGGATTGCACTGGGTTGATGAATAGTTTCGGGGAGGATTTCAGTTGATTGATGAATAGTTTCGGGGAGGATTGCAGTGGATTGATGAATATTTTGCGGAGGATTGCTTTGGGTTGATGAATTGTTTGGGGGAGGATTTCTTTGGATTCATGAATAGTTTGGGGGAGGATTGCAGTGGATTGATGGATAGTTTCGGGGAGGATTGCAGTGGATTGATGAATACTTAGCGGAGGATTGCAGTGGATTGATGAATAGTTTGGGGGAGGGTTGCAGTGAATTGATGAATAGTTGGGGGAGGATTGCAGTGGATTGATGAATGGTTTGGGGGTGGTTTGCAGTGAATTGATGAATAGTTTGGGGGAGGATTGCAGTGGATTGTTGAATAGTTTGGGGGAGGATTTCAGTGGATTGATGAATAGTTTGGGGGAGGATTGCAGTGGATTGATGAATAGTTTGGTGGAGGATTGCAGTGGATTGATGAATAGTTTGGGGGACGATTGCAGTGGATGGATGAATAGTTTGGCGGAGGATTGCAGTGGATTGATGAATAGTTTGGTGGAGGATTGCAGTGGATTGATGAATAGTTTGGGGGAGGCTTTCAGTGGGTTGATGAATAGTTTGAGGAGGATTGCAATGGATTGATGAATACTTTGGGGGAGGTTTGCAATGGATTGCTGAGTTTGCGGAGGATTGCAGTGGGTTGATGAATAGTTTGGTGGAGGATTGCAGTGGATTGATGAATAGTTTGGGGGAGGATTGCAATGGATTGCTGAGTTTGCGGAGGATTGCAGTGGGTTGATGAATAGTTTGGTGGAGGATTGCAGTGGATTGATGAATAGTTGGGGTAGGATTTCAGTGAAATGATGAATAATTTGCAGAGGATTGCAGTGGATTGATGAATAGTTTGGGAAGGATTGCATTGGATTGATGAATAGTTTGGGGAAGGATTGCACTGGATTGATGAATAGTTTGGGGGAGGATTTCAGTGGATGGATGAATAGTTTGGGGGAGGATTGCAGTGGATTGATGAATAGTTTGGGGGAGGATTGCAGTGGATTGATGAATAGTTTGGGGCAGGACTGCAGTGAATTGATGAATGGTTTGGTGGAGGATTGCAGTGGGTTGATGAATAGTTTGGGGGAGGAGTGCAGTGGGTTGATGAATAGTTTGCGGAGGATTGCAGTGGATTGATGAATAGTTTGGGGGAGGATTGCAGTAGATTGATGAATAGTTTGGGAAGGATTGCTGTGGATTGATGAATAGTTTGGGGGAGGATTGCAGTGGATTGATGAATAGTTTGGGAAGGATTGCAATGGATTGATGAATAGTTTGGGGGAGGATTGCAGTGGATTGGTGAGTAGTTTGCGGAGGATTGCAGTAGAGTGATGAATAGTTTGGGAAGGATTGCAGTGGATTGCTGAATAGTTTGGGGGAGGATTGCAGTGGATTGATGAATAGTTTGGGTGGGATTGCAGTGGATTGATGAATAGTTTGGGGGACGATTGCAGTGGATTGGTGAATAGTTTACGGAGGATTGCAGTGGATTGATGAATAGTTTGGGGGAGGATTGCAAATGATTGATGAATAGTTTGGGGGAGGATTGCTGAGGATTGATGAATAGTTTGCGGAAGATTGCAGTAGATTGATGAATAGTTTGCGAAGGATTGCAGTGGATTGATGAATAGTTTGGGGGAGGATTGCAGTGGATTGATGAATAGTTTGCGGAGGATTGCAGTGGATTGATGAATAGTTTGCACAGGATTGCAGTGAATTGATGAATAGTTTGGTGGAGAATTGCAGTGGATTGATGAATACTTTGGGGAGGATTGCAATGGATTGATGAATAGTTTGGTGACGATTGCAGTGGATTGATGAATAGTTTGGGAAGGATTGCAGTAGATTGATGTATAGTTTGGGGAGGATTGCAGTGGATTGATGAATAGTTTGGGGGAGGATTGCAGTGGATTGATGAATAGTTTGGGGAAGGATTGCAGTGGATTGATGAATAGTGTGGGGGAGGATTGCAGTGGATTGATGAATAGTTTGGGGAAGGATTGAAGTGGATTGATGAATAGTTTGGGGGAGGATTGCAGTGGATTGATGAATAGTTTGGGGGAGGATAACAGTGGATTGATGAATATTTTGGGGGAGGATTGCAGTGGATTGATGAATAGTTTGGGGGAGGATTGCAGTGGATTGATGAATAGTTTGGGGGAGAATTTCTGTGGATTGATGAATAGTTTGGGGGAGGATTGCAGTTGATTGATGAATACTTTGGAGGAGGATTGCAATGGATTAATGTATAGTTTGCGGAGGATTGCAGTGGATTGATGAATAGTTTGGGGGAGGATTGCAATGGATTGATGAATAGTTTGCGGAGGATTGCAGTGGATTGATGAATAGATTGGGGAAGGATTGCAGTGGATTGATGAATAATTTGGGGGAGAATTTCAGTGGATTGATGAATAGTTTGGGGGAGGATTACAGTTGATTGATGAATAGTTTGGGGGAGGATTGCAGTGGATTGATGAATAGTTTGGGGGAGGATTGCAGTGGATTGATGAATAGTTTGGGGAAGGATTGCAGTGGATTGATGAATAGTTTGGGGGAGGATTTCTGTGGATTGATGAATAGTTTGGTGGAGGATTGCAGTGGATTGATGAATAGTTTGGGAAGGATTGCAGTGGATTGATGAATAATTTGCGGAGGATTTCAGTGGATTGATGAATAGTTTGCGGAGGATTGCAGTGGATGGATGAATAGTTTGCGGACGATTGCAGTGGATTGATGAATAGTTTGGGGCAGGATGGCAGTGGATTGATGAATAATTTGGGGGAGGATTGCAGTGGATTGATGAATAGTTTGCTGAGGATTGCAGTGGATTGATGAATAGTTTGGGGGAGGATAGCAGTGGACTGATAAATAGTTTGGGGGAGGATTGCAGCGGATTGATGAATAGTTTGGGGGAGGATAGCAGTGGACTGATAAATAGTTTGGGGGAGGATTGCAGTGGATTGAAGAATAGTTTTTGAAGGATTGCCGTGGATTGATGAATAGTTTGGGGGAGGATTGCAGTGGATTGATGAATAGATTGAGGGAGGATTGCAGTGAATTGATGAATAGTTTGGGGGAGTATTGCAGTGGATTGATGAACAGTTTGTGGAGGATTGCAGTGGATTGATGAATAGTTTGGGGGAGGATTGCATGGATTGATGAATAGTTTGGGGGAGGATTGCAGTGGATTGATGAATAGTTTGGGGAAGGATTGCAGAAGATTGATGAATAGTTTGGGAAGGATTGCAGTAGATTGATGAATAGTTTGGGGGAGGATTGCAGTGGATTGATGAATAGTTTGGGAAGGATTGCAGTGGATTGATGAATAGTTTGGGGGAGGATTTCTCTGGATTGATGAATAGTTTGGGGGAGGATTGCAGTGGATTGATGAATAGTTTGGGAAGGATTGCAGTGGATTGATGAACAGTTTGTGGGAGGATTGCAGTGGATTGATGAATAATTTGTGGAGGATTGCAGTGGATTGATGAATAGTTTGGTGGAGGATTGCAGTGGGTTGATGAATAGTTTGGGGGAGGATTGCAGTGGGTTGATGAATAGCTGGGTGAGGATTGCAATGTATTGATGAATAGTTTGGTGAGGATTGCAGTGGATTGATGAATAGTGTGCGGAGGATTGCACTGGTTTGATGAATAGTTTCGGGGAGGATTTCAGTTGATTGATGAATAGTTTCGGGGAGGATTGCAGTGGATTGATGAATATTTTGCGGAGGATTGCATTGGGTTGATGAATTGTTTGGGGGAGGATTTCTCTGGATTCATGAATAGTTTGGGGGAGGATTGCAGTGGATTGATGGATAGTTTCGGGGAGGATTGCAGTGGATATATGAATAGTTAGCGGAGGATTGCAGTGGATTGATGAATAGTTTGGGGGAGGGTTGCAGTGAATTGATGAATAGTTTGGGGGAGGATTGCAGTGGATTGATGAATAGTTTGGGGGTGGTTTGCAGTGAATTGATGAATAGTTTGGGGGAGGGTTGCAGTGGATTGATGAATAGTTTGGGGGAGGATTTCAGTGGATTGATGAATAGTTTGGGGGAGGATTGCAGTGGATTGATAAATAGTGTGGGAAGGATTGCAGTGGATTGATGAATAGTTTGGGGGACGATTGCAGTGGATGGATGAATAGTTTGCGGAGGATTGCAGTGGATTGATGAATAGTTTGCGGAGGATTGCAGTGGATTGATGAATAGTTTGGGGGAGGATTGCAGTGGGTTGATGAATAGTTTGGGGGAGGATTGCAGAGGATTGATGAATAGTATGGGGAGGATTTCAGTGGATTGATGAATAGTTTGGGGGAGGATTGCAGTGGATTGATGAATAGTTTGGGGGAGGATTTCAGTGGATAGATGAATAGTTTGGGGGAGGATTGCAATGGATTGATGAATAGTTTGGTGAGGATTGCAGTGGATTGATGAATAGTTTGGGAAGGATTGCAGTAGATTGATGCATAGTTTGGGGAGGATTGCAGTGGATTGATGAATAGTTTGGGGGAGGATTGCAGTGGATTGATGAATAGTTTGGGGAAGGATTGCAGTGGATTGATGAATAGTTTGGGGGAGGATTGCAGTGGATTGATGAATATTTTGGGGGAGGATTGCAGTGGATTGATGAATAGTTTGCGGAAGGATTGCAGAACATTGATGAATAGTTTGGGAAGGATTGCAGTGGATTGATGAATAGTTTGGGGGAGGATTGCAGTGGATTGATGAATAGTTTAGGGGAGGATTGCAGTGGATTGATAAATAGTTTGGGGGAGGATAACAGTGGATTGATGAATATTTTGGGGAAAATTGCAGAAGATTGATGAATAGTTTGGTGGAGGATTGCAGTGGATTGGTGAATACTTTGCGGAGGATTGCTGTGGATTGATGAATAGTTTGGGGGAGGATTGCAGTGGATTGGTGAATAGTTGGTGCAGGATTGCAGTGGATTGATGAATAGTATTGGGAGGATTGCAGTAGATTGATGAATAGTTTGGGGGAGGATTGCAGTGGATTGATGAATAGTTTGGGGAGGATTGCAATAGATTGACTAATAATTTGAGGAGGATAGCATTGGATTGATCAATAGTTTGCAGAGGATTGCAGTGAATTGATGAATAGTTTGGGGGAGGATTGCAGTTGATTGATGAATACTTTGGAGGAGTATTGCAATGGATTGATGTATAGTTTGCGGAGGATTGCAGTGGATTGATGAATAGTTTGGGGGCGGATTGCAATGGATTGATGAATAGTTTGTGGAGGATTGCAGTGGATTGATGAATAGTTTGGGGGAGGATTGCAGTAGATTGATGAATAGTTTGGGAAGGATTGCTGTGGATTGATGAATAGTTTGGGGGAGGATTGCAGTGGATTGATGAATAGTTTGGGAAGGATTGCAATGGATTGATGAATAGTTTGGGGGAGGATTGCAGTGGATTGGTGAGTAGTTTGCGGAGGATTGCAGTAGAGTGATGAATAGTTTGGGAAGGATTGCAGTGGATTGCTGAATAGTTTGGGGGAGGATTGCAGTGGATTGATGAATAGTTTGGGTGGGATTGCAGTGGATTGATGAATAGTTTGGGGGACGATTGCAGTGGATTGGTGAATAGTTTACGGAGGATTGCAGTGGATTGATGAATAGTTTGGGGGAGGATTGCAAATGATTGATGAATAGTTTGGGGGAGGATTGCTGAGGATTGATGAATAGTTTGCGGAAGATTGCAGTAGATTGATGAATAGTTTGCGAAGGATTGCAGTGGATTGATGAATAGTTTGGGGGAGGATTGCAGTGGATTGATGAATAGTTTGCGGAGGATTGCAGTGGATTGATGAATAGTTTGCACAGGATTGCAGTGAATTGATGAATAGTTTGGTGGAGAATTGCAGTGGATTGATGAATACTTTAGGGAGGATTGCAATGGATTGATGAATAGTTTGGTGACGATTGCAGTGGATTGATGAATAGTTTGGGAAGGATTGCAGTAGATTGATGTATAGTTTGGGGAGGATTGCAGTGGATTGATGAATAGTTTGGGGGAGGATTGCAGTGGATTGATGAATAGTTTGGGGAAGGATTGCAGTGGATTGATGAATAGTGTGGGGGAGGATTGCAGTGGATTGATGAATAGTTTGGGGAAGGATTGAAGTGGATTGATGAATAGTTTGGGGGAGGATTGCAGTGGATTGATGAATAGTTTGGGGGAGGATAACAGTGGATTGATGAATATTTTGGGGAAATTTGCAGAAGATTGATGAATAGTTTGGTGGAGGATTGCAGTTGATTGATGAATACTTTGGAGGAGGATTGCAATGGATTAATGTATAGTTTGCGGAGGATTGCAGTGGATTGATGAATAGTTTGGGGGAGGATTGCAATGGATTGATGAATAGTTTGCGGAGGATTGCAGTGGATTGATGAATAGATTGGGGAAGGATTGCAGTGGATTGATGAATAATTTGGGGGAGAATTTCAGTGGATTGATGAATAGTTTGGGGGAGGATTACAGTTGATTGATGAATAGTTTGGGGGAGGATTGCAGTGGATTGATGAATAGTTTGGGGGAGGATTGCAGTGGATTGATGAATAGTTTGGGGAAGGATTGCAGTGGATTGATGAATAGTTTGGGGGAGGATTTCTGTGGATTGATGAATAGTTTGGTGGAGGATTGCAGTGGATTGATGAATAGTTTGGGAAGGATTGCAGTGGATTGATGAATAATTTGCGGAGGATTTCAGTGGATTGATGAATAGTTTGCGGAGGATTGCAGTGGATGGATGAATAGTTTGCGGACGATTGCAGTGGATTGATGAATAGTTTGGGGCAGGATGGCAGTGGATTGATGAATAATTTGGGGGAGGATTGCAGTGGATTGATGAATAGTTTGCTGAGGATTGCAGTGGATTGATGAATAGTTTGGGGGAGGATAGCAGTGGACTGATAAATAGTTTGGGGGAGGATTGCAGCGGATTGATGAATAGTTTGGGGGAGGATAGCAGTGGACTGATAAATAGTTTGGGGGAGGATTGCAGTGGATTGAAGAATAGTTTTTGAAGGATTGCAGTGGATTGATGAATAGTTTGGGGGAGGATTGCAGTGGATTGATGAATAGATTGAGGGAGGATTGCAGTGAATTGATGAATAGTTTGGGGGAGTATTGCAGTGGATTGATGAACAGTTTGTGGAGGATTGCAGTGGATTGATGAATAGTTTGGGGGAGGATTGCATGGATTGATGAATAGTTTGGGGGAGGATTGCAGTGGATTGATGAATAGTTTGGGGAAGGATTGCAGAAGATTGATGAATAGTTTGGGAAGGATTGCAGTAGATTGATGAATAGTTTGGGGGAGGATTGCAGTGGATTGATGAATAGTTTGGGAAGGATTGCAGTGGATTGATGAATAGTTTGGGGGAGGATTTCTCTGGATTGATGAATAGTTTGGGGGAGGATTGCAGTGGATTGATGAATAGTTTGGGAAGGATTGCAGTGGATTGATGAACAGTTTGTGGGAGGATTGCAGTGGATTGATGAATAATTTGTGGAGGATTGCAGTGGATTGATGAATAGTTTGGTGGAGGATTGCAGTGGGTTGATGAATAGTTTGGGGGAGGATTGCAGTGGGTTGATGAATAGCTGGGTGAGGATTGCAATGTATTGATGAATAGTTTGGTGAGGATTGCAGTGGATTGATGAATAGTGTGCGGAGGATTGCACTGGTTTGATGAATAGTTTCGGGGAGGATTGCAGTGGATTGATGAATATTTTGCGGAGGATTGCATTGGGTTGATGAATTGTTTGGGGGAGGATTTCTCTGGATTCATGAATAGTTTGGGGGAGGATTGCAGTGGATTGATGGATAGTTTCGGGGAGGATTGCAGTGGATATATGAATAGTTAGCGGAGGATTGCAGTGGATTGATGAATAGTTTGGGGGAGGGTTGCAGTGAATTGATGAATAGTTTGGGGGAGGATTGCAGTGGATTGATGAATAGTTTGGGGGTGGTTTGCAGTGAATTGATGAATAGTTTGGGGGAGGGTTGCAGTGGATTGATGAATAGTTTGGGGGAGGATTTCAGTGGATTGATGAATAGTTTGGGGGAGGATTGCAGTGGATTGATAAATAGTGTGGGAAGGATTGCAGTGGATTGATGAATAGTTTGGGGGACGATTGCAGTGGATGGATGAATAGTTTGCGGAGGATTGCAGTGGATTGATGAATAGTTTGCGGAGGATTGCAGTGGATTGATGAATAGTTTGGGGGAGGATTGCAGTGGGTTGATGAATAGTTTGGGGGAGGATTGCAGAGGATTGATGAATAGTATGGGGAGGATTTCAGTGGATAGATGAATAGTTTGGGGGAGGATTGCAGTGGATTGATGAATAGTTTGGGGGAGGATTTCAGTGGATAGATGAATAGTTTGGGGGAGGATTGCAATGGATTGATGAATAGTTTGGTGAGGATTGCAGTGGATTGATGAATAGTTTGGGAAGGATTGCAGTAGATTGATGCATAGTTTGGGGAGGATTGCAGTGGATTGATGAATAGTTTGGGGGAGGATTGCAGTGGATTGATGAATAGTTTGGGGAAGGATTGCAGTGGATTGATGAATAGTTTGGGGGAGGATTGCAGTGGATTGATGAATAGTTTGGGGGAGGATTGCAGTGGATTGATGAATAGTTTGCGGAAGGATTGCAGAACATTGATGAATAGTTTGGGAAGGATTGCAGTGGATTGATGAATAGTTTGGGGGAGGATTGCAGTGGATTGATGAATAGTTTAGGGGAGGATTGCAGTGGATTGATAAATAGTTTGGGGGAGGATAACAGTGGATTGATGAATATTTTGGGGAAAATTGCAGAAGATTGATGAATAGTTTGGTGGAGGATTGCAGTGGATTGGTGAATACTTTGCGGAGGATTGCTGTGGATTGATGAATAGTTTGGGGGAGGATTGCAGTGGATTGGTGAATAGTTGGTGCAGGATTGCAGTGGATTGATGAATAGTATTGGGAGGATTGCAGTAGATTGATGAATAGTTTGGGGGAGGATTGCAGTGGATTGATGAATAGTTTGGGGAGGATTGCAATAGATTGACTAATAATTTGAGGAGGATAGCATTGGATTGATCAATAGTTTGCAGAGGATTGCAGTGAATTGATGAATAGTTTGGGGGAGGATTGCAGTTGATTGATGAATACTTTGGAGGAGTATTGCAATGGATTGATGTATAGTTTGCGGAGGATTGCAGTGGATTGATGAATAGTTTGGGGGCGGATTGCAATGGATTGATGAATAGTTTGTGGAGGATTGCAGTGGATTGATGAATAGATTGGGGAAGGATTGCAGTGGATTGATGAATAATTTGGGGGAGAATTGCAGTGGATTGATGAATAGTTTGGGGGAGGATTACAGTTGATTGATGAATAGTTTGGGGGAGGATTGCAGTGGATTGATGAATAATTTGGCGGAGGATTGCAGTGGATTGATGAATAGTTTGGGGAAGGATTGCAGTGGATTGATGAATAGTTTGGGGGAGGATTTCTGTGGATTGATGAATAGTTTGGTGGAGGATTGCAGTGGATTGATGAATAGTTTGGGAAGGATTGCAGTGGATTGATGAATAATTTGCGGAGGATTTCAGTGGATTGATGAATAGTTTGCGGAGGATTGCAGTGGATGGATGAATAGTTTGCGGAGGATTGCAGTGGATTGATGAATAGTTTGGGGAAGGATTGCAGTGGATTGATGAATAATTTGGGGGAGGATTGCAGTGGATTGATGAATAGTTTGCGGAGGATTGCAGTGGATTGATGAATAGTTTGGGGGAGGATAGCAGTGGACTGATAAATAGTTTGGGGGAGGATCGCAGCGCATTGATGAATAGTTTGGGGGAGGATTGCAGTGGATTGAAGAATAGTTTGGGGGAGGATTGCAGTGGATTGATGAATAGATTGAGGGAGGATTGCAGTGAATTGATGAATAGTTTGGGGGAGGATTGCATGGATTGATGAATAGTTTGGGGGAGGATTGCAGTGGATTGAAGAATAGTTTGGGGGAGGATTGCAGTGGATTGATGAATAGTTTGGGGAAGGATTGCAGAAGATTGATGAATAGTTTGGGGAGGATTGCAGTAGATTGATGAATAGTTTGGGGGAGGATTGCAGTGGATTGATGAATAGTTTGGGAAGGATTGCAGTGGATTGATGAATAGTTTGGGGGAGGATTGCAGTGGATTGATGAATAGTTTTGGAAGGATTGCAGTGGATTGATGAACAGTTTGTGGGAGGATTGCAGTGGATTGATGAATAATTTGTGGAGGATTGCAGTGGCTTGATGAATAGTTTGGTGGAGGATTGCAGCGGATTGATGAATAGTTTGGGGGAGGATTGCAGTGGATTGATGAATAGTTTGGGGGAGGATTGCAGTGGATTGATGAATAGTATGTGGGAGGATTTCAGTGGTTTGATGAATAGTTAGGGGGAGGATTGCAGTGGATTGATGAATAGTTTGGGGGAGGATAGCAGTGGATTGATGAATAGTTTGGGGGAGGATTGCAGTGGATTGAAGAATAGTTCGGGAAGGATTGCAGTGGATTGATGAATAGTTTGGGGGAGGATTGCAGTGGATTGATGAGTAGTTTGGGGGACGATTGCAGTGGATTGATGAATAGTCTGGGGGAGGATTGCAGTGAATTGATGAATAGTTTGGGGGAGGATTGCAGTGGATTGATGAATAGTTTGCGGAGGATTGCAGTGGATTGATGAATAGTTTGGGGGAGGATTGCAGTGGATTGATGAATAGTTTGGGGGAGGATTGCAGTGGATTGATGAATAGTCTGGGGGAGGATTTCTGTGGATTGATGAATAGTTTGGGGAGGATTGCAGTGGATTGATGAATAGTTTGGGGGAGGATTGCAGTGGTTTGATGAATAGTTTGGGTTTGGAAGGCAGTGGATTGATGAATAGTTTAGGGGAGGATTTCAGAGGATTGATGAAATGTTTGGGGGAGAATTGCAGTCGATTGATGAATATTTTGGGGGAGGATTGCAGAGAATTGATGTATAGTTTGGGAGAGGATTTCAGTGGATTGATGAATAGTTTGCGGAGGATTGTAGTGGATTGATGACTAGTTTGGGGGAGGATTTCAGTGGATTGATGAATAGTTTGCGGAGGATTGCAGTGGATTGATGAATAGTTTGGGGGAGGATTTCAGTGGATAGCTGAATAGTTTGGGGGAGGATTGCAGTGGGTTGATGAATAGCTGGGTGAGGATTGCAATGTATTGATGAATAGTTTGGTGAGGATTGCAGTGGATAGATGAATAGTTTTGGGGAGGATTGCAGTGGATTGAAGAATAGTTCGGGAAGGATTGCAATGTATTGATGAATAGTTTGGTGAGGATTGCAGTGGATTGATGAATAGTGTGCGGAGGATTGCACTGGGTTGTTGAATAGTTTCGGGGAGGATTTCAGTTGATTGATGAATAGTTTCGGGGAGGATTGCAGTGGATTGATAAATATTTTGCGGAGGATTACATTGGGTTGATGAATTGTTTGGGGGAGGATTTCAGTGGATAGATGAATAGTTTGGGGGAGGATTGCAGTGGGTTGATGAATAGCTGGGTGAGGATTGCAATGGATTGATGAATAGTTTGGTGAGGATTGCAGTGGATTGATGAATAGTGTGCGGAGGATTGCACTGGGTTGATGAATAGTTTCGGGGAGGATTTCAGTTGATTGATGAATAGTTTCGGGGAGGATTGCAGTGGATTGAAGAATATTTTGCGGAGGATTGCATTGGGTTGATGAATTGTTTGGGGGAGGATTTCAGTGGATAGATGAAAAGTTTGGTGAGGATTGCAGTGGATTGATGAATATTTTGCGGAGGATTGCATTGGGTTGATGAATTGTTTGGGGGAGGATTTCTTTGGATTCATAAATAGTTTGGGGGAGGATTGCAGTGGATTCATGGATAGTTTCGGGGAGGATTGCAGTGGATTGATGAATAGTTAGCGGAGGATTGCAGTGGATTGATGAATAGTTTGGGGGAGGGTTGCAGTGAATTGATGAATAGTTTGGGGGAGGATTGCAGTGGATTGATGAATAGTTTGGGGGTGGTTTGCAGTGAATTGATGAATAGTTTGGGGGAGGATTGCAGTGGATTGATGAATAGTTTGGGGGAGGATTTCAGTGGATTGATGAATAGTTTGGGGGAGGATTGCAGTGGATTGATAAATAGTGTGGGAAGGATTGCAGTGGATTGATGAATAGTTTGGGGGACGATTGCAGTGGATGGATGAATAGTTTGGCGGAGGATTGCAGTGGATTGATGAATAGTTTGGTGGAGGATTGCAGTGGATTGATGAATAGTTTGGGGGAGGATTTCAGTGGGTTGATGAATAGTTTGAGGCGGATTGCAATGGATTGATGAATACTTTGGGGGAGGATTGCAATGGATTGATGAATAGTTGGCGGAGAATTGCAGTGGATTGATGAATAGTTTGGGGGAGGATTGCAATGGATTGCTGAGTTTGCGGAGGATTGCAGTGGGTTGATGAATAGTTTGGGGGAGGATTGCAGTGGATTGATGAATAGTTTGGGGGAGGATTTCAGTGAAATGATGAATAATTTGCAGAGGATTGCAGTGGATTGATGAATAGTTTGGGAAGGATTTCTGTGGATTGATGAATAGTTTGAGGGAGGATTGCAGTGGATTGATGAATAGTTTGGGAAGGATTGCATTGGATTGATGAATAGTTTGGGGAAGGATTGCACTGGATTGATGAATAGTTTGGGGGAGGATTTCAGTGGATTGATGAATAGTTTGGGGGAGGATTGCAGTGGATTGATGAATAGTTTGGGGGAGGATTGCAGTGGATTGATGAATAGTTTGGGGCAGGACTGCAGTGAATTGATGAATGGTTTGGTGGAGGATTGCAGTCGGTTGATGAATAGTTTGGGGGAGGAGTGCAGTGGGTTGATGAATAGTTTGCGGAGGTTTGCATTGGGTTGATGAATTGTTTGGGGGAGGATTTCTCTGGATTCATGAATAGTTTGGGGGAGGATTGCAGTGGATTGATGGATAGTTTCGGGGAGGATTGCAGTGGATTGATGAATAGTTAGCGGAGATTGCAGTGGATTGATGAATAGTTTGGGGGAGGGTTGCAGTGAATTGATGAATAGTTTGGGGGAGGATTGCAGTGGATTGATGAATAGTTTGGGGGTGGTTTGCAGTGAATTTATGAATAGTTTGGGGGAGGATTGCAGTGGATTGATGAATAGTTTGGGGGAGGATTTCAGTGGATTGATGAATAGTTTGGGGGACGATTGCAGTGGATGGATGAATAGTTTGCGGAGGATTGCAGTGGATTGATGAATAGTTTGGGGGAGGATTGCAGTGGATTGGTGAGTAGTTTGCGAAGGATTGCAGTAGAGTGATGAATAGTTTGGGAAGGATTGCAGTGGATTGCTGAATAGTTTGGGGGAGGATTGCAGTGGATTGATGAATAGTTTGGGGGACGATTGCAGTGGATTGGTGAATAGTTTACGGAGGATTGCAGTGGATTGATGAATAGTTTGGGGGAGGATTGCAACTGATTGATGAATAGTTTGGGGGAGGATTGCTGAGGATTGATGAATAGTTTGCGGAAGATTGCAGTAGATTGATGAATAGTTTGCGAAGGATTGCAGTGGATTGATGAATAGTTTGGGGGAGGATTGCAGTGGATTGATGAATAGTTTGCGGAGGATTGCAGTGGATTGATGAATAGTTTGCAGAGGATTGCAGTGAATTGATGAATAGTTTGGTGGAGAATTGCAGTGGATTGATGAATACTTTGGGGAGGATTGCAATGGATTGATGAATAGTTTGGTGACGATTGCAGTGGATTGATGAATAGTTTGGGAAGGATTGCAGTAGATTGATGTATAGTTTGGGGAGGATTGCAGTGGATTGATGAATAGTTTGGGGGAGGATTGCAGTGGATTGATGAATAGTTTGGGGAAGGATTGCAGTGGATTGATGAATAGTGTGGGGGAGGATTGCAGTGGATTGATGAATAGTTTGGGGAAGGATTGAAGTGGATTGATGAATAGTTTGGGGGAGGATTGCAGTGGATTGATGAATAGTTTGGGGGAGGATAACAGTGGATTGATGAATATTTTGGGGAAAATTGCAGAAGATTGATGAATAGTTTGGTGGAGGATTGCAGTTGATTGATGAATACTTTGGAGGAGGATTGCAATGGATTGATGTATAGTTTGCGGAGGATTGCAGTGGATTGATGAATAGTTTGGGGGAGGATTGCAATGGATTGATGAATAGTTTGCGGAGGATTGCAGTGGATTGATGAATAGATTGGGGAAGGATTGCAGTGGATTGATGAATAATTTGGTGGAGAATTTCAGTGGATTGATGAATAGTTTGGGGGAGGATTACAGTTGATTGATGAATAGTTTGGGGGAGGATTGCAGTGGATTGATGAATAGTTTGGGGGAGGATTGCAGTGGATTGATGAATAGTTTGGGGAAGGATTGCAGTGAATTGATGAATAGTTTGGGGGAGGATTTCTGTGGATTGATGAATAGTTTGGTGGAGGATTGCAGTGGATTGATGAATAGTTTGGGAAGGATTGCAGTGGATTGATGAATAATTTGCGGAGGATTTCAGTGGATTGATGAATAGTTTGCGGAGGATTGCAGTGGATGGATGAATAGTTTGCGGAGGATTGCAGTGGATTGATGAATAGTTTGGGGCAGGATGGCAGTGGATTGATGAATAATTTGGGGGAGGATTGCAGTGGATTGATGAATAATTTGCTGAGGATTGCAGTGGATTGATGAATAGTTTGGGGGAGGATAGCAGTGGACTGATAAATAGTTTGGGGGAGGATTGCAGCGGATTGATGAATAGTTTGGGGGAGGATAGCAGTGGACTGATAAATAGTTTGGGGGAGGATTGCAGTGGATTGAAGAATAGTTTTTGAAGGATTGCAGTGGATTGATGAATAGTTTGGGGGAGGATTGCAGTGGATTGATGAATAGATTGAGGGAGGATTGCAGTGAATTGATGAATAGTTTGGGGGAGTATTGCAGTGGATTGATGAACAGTTTGTGGAGGATTGCAGTGGATTGATGAATAGTTTGGGGGAGGATTGCATGGATTGATGAATAGTTTGGGGGAGGATTGCAGTGGATTGATGAATAGTTTGGGGAAGGATTGCAGAAGATTGATGAATAGTTTGGGAAGGATTGCAGTAGATTGATGAATAGTTTGGGGGAGGATTGCAGTGGATTGATGAATAGTTTGGGAAGGATTGCAGTGGATTGATGAATAGTTTGGGGGAGGATTTCTCTGGATTGATGAATAGTTTGGGGGAGGATTGCAGTGGATTGATGAATAGTTTGGGAAGGATTGCAGTGGATTGATGAATAATTTGTGGAGGATTGCAGTGGATTGATGAATAGTTTGGTGGAGGATTGCAGTGGGTTGATGAATAGTTTGGGGGAGGATTGCAGTGGGTTGATGAATAGCTGGGTGAGGATTGCAATGTATTGATGAATAGTTTGGTGAGGATTGCAGTGGATTGATGAATAGTGTGCGGAGGATTGCACTGGGTTGATGAATAGTTTCGGGGAGGATTTCAGTTGATTGATGAATAGTTTCGGGGAGGATTGCAGTGGATTGATGAATATTTTGCGGAGGATTGCATTGGGTTGATGAATTGTTTGGGGGAGGATTTCAGTGGATAGATGAATAGTTTGGGGGAGGATTGCAGTGGGTTGATGAATAGCTGGGTGAGGATTGCAATGGATTGATGAATAGTTTGGTGAGGATTGCAGTGGATTGATGAATAGTGTGCGGAGGATTGCACTGGGTTGATGAATAGTTTCGGGGAGGATTTCATTTGTTTGATGAATAGTTTCGGGGAGGTTTGCAGTGGATTGATGAAGATTTTGCGGAGGATTGCATTGGGTTGATGAATTGTTTGGGGGAGGATTTCTTTGGATTCATGAATAGTTTGGGGGAGGATTGCAGTGGATTGATGGATAGTTTCGGGGAGGATTGCAGTGGATTGATGAATAGTTAGCGGAGGATTGCAGTGGATTGATGAATAGTTTGGGGGAGGGTTGCAGTGAATTGATGAATAGTTTGGGGGAGGATTGCAGTGGATTGATGAATAGTTTGGGGGTGGTTTGCAGTGAATTGATGAATAGTTTGGGGGAGGATTGCAGTGGATTGATGAATAGTTTGGGGGAGGATTTCAGTGGATTGATGAATAGTTTGGGGGAGGATTGCAGTGGATTGATAAATAGTGTGGGAAGGATTGCAGTAGATTGATGAATAGTTTGGGCGACGATTGCAGTGGATGGATGAATAGTTTGGCGGAGGATTGCAGTGGATTGATGAATAGTTTGGTGGAGGATTGCAGTGGATTGATGAATGGTTTTGGGAGGATTGCAGTGGATTGATGAATTGTTTGGGGGAGGATTTCAGTGGGTTGATGAATAGTTTGAGGAGGATTGCAATGGGTGATGAATAGTTTGCGGAGGATTGCAGTGGATTGATGAATAGTTTGCGGAGGATTGCAGTGGATTGATGAATAGTTTGGGGGAGGATTGCAGTGGGATGATGAATAGTTTGGTGGAGGATTGCAGTTGATTGATGAATACTTTGGAGGAGGATTGCAATAGATTGATGTATAGTTTGGGGGAGGATTGCAATGGATTGATGAATAGTTTGCGGAGGATTGCAGTGGATTGATGAATAGATTGGGGAAGGATTGCAGTGGATTGATGAATAATTTGGGGGAGAATTGCAGTGGATTGAAGAATAGTTTGGGGGAGGATTACAGTTGATTGATGAATAGTTTGGGGGAGGATTGCAGTGGATTGATGAATAGTTTGGGGGAGGATTGCAGTGGATTGATGAATAGTTTGGGGAAGGATTGCAGTGGATTGATGAATAGTTTGGGGGAGGATTTCTGTGGATTGATGAATAGTTTGGTGGAGGATTGCAGTGGATTGATGAATAGTTTGGGAAGGATTGCAGTGGATTGATGAATAATTTGCGGAGGATTTCAGTGGATTGATGAATAGTTTGTGGAGGATTGCAGTGGATGGATGAACAGTTTGCGGAGGATTGCAGTGGATTGATGAATAGTTTGGGGAAGGATTGCAGTGGATTGATGAATAATTTGGGGGAGGATTGCAGTGGATTGATGAATAGTTTGCGGAGGATTGCAGTGGATTGATTAATAGTTTGGGGGAGGATAGCAGTGGACTGAAAAATAGTTTGGGGGAGGATTGCAGCGGATTGATGAATAGTTTGGGGGAGGATAGCAGTGGACTGATAAATAGTTTGGGGGAGGATTGCAGTGGATTGAAGAATAGTTTGGGAAGGATTGCAGTGGATTGATGAATAGTTTCGGGGAGGATTGCAGTGGATTGATGAATAGATTGAGGGAGGATTGCAGTGAATTGATGAATAGTTTGGGGGAGGATTGCAGTGGATTGATGAATAGTTTGGGGGAGGATTACATGGACTGATGAATAGTTTGGGGGAGGATTGCAGTGGATTGAAGAATAGTTTTGTGGAGGATTGCAGTGGATTGATGAATAGTTTGGGGAAGGATTGCAGAAGATTGATGAATAGTTTGGGAAGGATTGCAGTAGATTGATGAATTGTTTGGGGGAGGATTGCAGTGGATTGATGAATAGTTTGGGGGAGGATTACATGGACTGATGAATAGTTTGGGGGAGGATTGCAGTGGATTGAAGAATAGTTTGGGAAGGATTGCAGTGGATTGATGAATAGTTAGGGGGTGGATTTCTCTGGATTGATGAATAGTTTGGGGGAGGATTGCAGTGGATTGATGAAAAGTTTGTGGGAGGATTGCAGTGGATTGATGAATAATTTGTGGAGGATTGCAGTGGATTGATGAATAGTTTGGTGGAGGATTGCAGTGGGTTGATGAATAGTTTGGGGGAGGATTTCAGTGGATAGATGAATAGTTTGGGGGAGGATTGCAGTGGGTTGATGAATAGCGGGGTGAGGATTGCAATGTATTGATGAATAGTTTGGTGAGGATTGCAGTGGATTGATGAATAGTGTGCGGAGGATTGCACTGGGTTGATGAATAGTTTCGGGGAGGATTTCAGTTGATTGATGAATAGTTTCGGGGAGGATTGCAGTGGATTGATGAATATTTTGCGGAGGATTGCATTGGGTTGATGAATTGTTTGTGGGAGGATTTCTCTGGATTCATGAATAGTTTGGGGGAGGATTGAAGTGGATTGATGGATAGTTTCGGGGAGGATTGCAGTGGATTGATGAATAGTTAGCGGAGGATTGCAGTGGATTGATGAATAGTTTGGGGGAGGGTTGCAGTGAATTGATGAATAGTTTGGGGGAGGATTGCAGTGGATTGATGAATAGTTTGGGGGTGGTTTGCAGTGAATTGATGAATAGTTTGGGGGAGGATTGCAGTGGATTGATGAATAGTTTGGGGGAGGATTTCAGTGGATTGATGAATAGTTTGGGGGGGGATTGCAGTGGATTGATAAATAGTGTGGGAAGGATTGCAGTGGATTGATGAATAGTTTGGGGGACGATTGCAGTGGATGGATGAATAGTTTGCGGAGGATTGCAGTGGATTGATGAATAGTTTGCGGAGGATTGCAGTGGATTGATGAATAGTTTGGGGGAGGATTGCAGTGGGTTGATGAATAGTTTGGGGGAGGATTGCAGAGGATTGATGAATAGTTTGGGGAGGATTTCAGTGGATTGATGAATAGTTTGGGGGAGGATTGCAGTGGATTGATGAATAGTTTGGGGGAGGATTTCAGTGGATAGATGAATAGTTTGGGGGAGGATTGCAATGGATTGATGAATAGTTTGGTGAGGATTGCAGTGGATTGATGAATAGTTTGGGAAGGATTGCAGTAGATTGATGCATAGTTTGGGGAGGATTGCAGTGGATTGATGAATAGTTTGGGGGAGGATTGCAGTGGATTGATGAATAGTTTGGGGAAGGATTGCAGTGGATTGATGAATAGTTTGGGGGAGGATTGCAGTGGATTGATGAATAGTTTGGGGGAGGATTGCAGTGGATTGATGAATAGTTTGGGGAAGGATTGCAGAACATTGATGAATAGTTTGGGAAGGATTGCAGTGGATTGATGAATAGTTTGGGGGAGGATTGCAGTGGATTGATGAATAGTTTAGGGGAGGATTGCAGTGGATTGATGAAAAGTTTGTGGGAGGATTGCAGTGGATTGATGAATAATTTGTGGAGGATTGCAGTGGATTGATGAATAGTTTGGTGGAGGATTGCAGTGGGTTGATGAATAGTTTGGGGGAGGATTTCAGTGGATAGATGAATAGTTTGGGGGAGGATTGCAGTGGGTTGATGAATAGCTGGGTGAGGCTTGCAATGTATTGATGAATAGTTTGGTGAGGATTGCAGTGGATTGATGAATAGTGTGCGGAGGATTGCACTGGGTTGATGAATAGTTTCGGGGAGGATTTCAGTTGATTGATGAATAGTTTCGGGGAGGATTGCAGTGGATTGATGAATATTTTGCGGAGGATTGCATTGGGTTGATGAATTGTTTGTGGGAGGATTTCTCTGGATTCATGAATAGTTTGGGGGAGGATTGAAGTGGATTGATGGATAGTTTCGGGGAGGATTGCAGTGGATTGATGAATAGTTAGCGGAGGATTGCAGTGGATTGATGAATAGTTTGGGGGAGGGTTGCAGTGAATTGATGAATAGTTTGGGGGAGGATTGCAGTGGATTGATGAATAGTTTGGGGGTGGTTTGCAGTGAATTGATGAATAGTTTGGGGGAGGATTGCAGTGGATTGATGAATAGTTTGGGGGAGGATTTCAGTGGATTGATGAATAGTTTGGGGGAGGATTGCAGTGGATTGATAAATAGTGTGGGAAGGATTGCAGTGGATTGATGAATAGTTTGGGGGACGATTGCAGTGGATGGATGAATAGTTTGCGGAGGATTGCAGTGGATTGATGAATATTTTGGGGGAGGATTGCAGAGAATTGATGTATAGTTTGGGAGAGGATTTCAGTGGATTGATGAATAGTTTGCGGAGGATTGTAGTGGATTGATGACTAGTTTGGGGGAGGATTTCAGTGGATTGATGAATAGTTTGCGGAGGATTGCAGTGGATTGATGAATAGTTTGGGGGAGGATTTCAGTGGATAGCTGAATAGTTTGGGGGAGGATTGCAGTGGGTTGATGAATAGCTGGGTGAGGATTGCAATGTATTGATGAATAGTTTGGTGAGGATTGCAGTGGATAGATGAATAGTTTTGGGGAGGATTGCAGTGGATTGAAGAATAGTTCGGGAAGGATTGCAATGTATTGATGAATAGTTTGGTGAGGATTGCAGTGGATTGATGAATAGTGTGCGGAGGATTGCACTGGGTTGTTGAATAGTTTCGGGGAGGATTTCAGTTGATTGATGAATAGTTTCGGGGAGGATTGCAGTGGATTGATAAATATTTTGCGGAGGATTACATTGGGTTGATGAATTGTTTGGGGGAGGATTTCAGTGGATAGATGAATAGTTTGGGGGAGGATTGCAGTGGGTTGATGAATAGCTGGGTGAGGATTGCAATGGATTGATGAATAGTTTGGTGAGGATTGCAGTGGATTGATGAATAGTGTGCGGAGGATTGCACTGGGTTGATGAATAGTTTCGGGGAGGATTTCAGTTGATTGATGAATAGTTTCGGGGAGGATTGCAGTGGATTGATGAATATTTTGCGGAGGATTGCATTGGGTTGATGAATTGTTTGGGGGAGGATTTCAGTGGATAGATGAAAAGTTTGGTGAGGATTGCAGTGGATTGATGAATATTTTGCGGAGGATTGCATTGGGTTGATGAATTGTTTGGGGGAGGATTTCTTTGGATTCATAAATAGTTTGGGGGAGGATTGCAGTGGATTCATGGATAGTTTCGGGGAGGATTGCAGTGGATTGATGAATAGTTAGCGGAGGATTGCAGTGGATTGATGAATAGTTTGGGGGAGGGTTGCAGTGAATTGATGAATAGTTTGGGGGAGGATTGCAGTGGATTGATGAATAGTTTGGGGGTGGTTTGCAGTGAATTGATGAATAGTTTGGGGGAGGATTGCAGTGGATTGATGAATAGTTTGGGGGAGGATTTCAGTGGATTGATGAATAGTTTGGGGGAGGATTGCAGTGGATTGATAAATAGTGTGGGAAGGATTGCAGTGGATTGATGAATAGTTTGGGGGACGATTGCAGTGGATGGATGAATAGTTTGGCGGAGGATTGCAGTGGATTGATGAATAGTTTGGTGGAGGATTGCAGTGGATTGATGAATAGTTTGGGGGAGGATTTCAGTGGGTTGATGAATAGTTTGAGGAGGATTGCAATGGATTGATGAATACTTTGGGGGAGGATTGCAATGGATTGATGAATAGTTGGCGGAGAATTGCAGTGGATTGATGAATAGTTTGGGGGAGGATTGCAATGGATTGCTGAGTTTGCGGAGGATTGCAGTGGGTTGATGAATAGTTTGGGGGAGGATTGCAGTGGATTGATGAATAGTTTGGGGGAGGATTTCAGTGAAATGATGAATAATTTGCAGAGGATTGCAGTGGATTGATGAATAGTTTGGGAAGGATTTCTGTGGATTGATGAATAGTTTGAGGGAGGATTGCAGTGGATTGATGAATAGTTTGGGAAGGATTGCATTGGATTGATGAATAGTTTGGGGAAGGATTGCACTGGATTGATGAATAGTTTGGGGGAGGATTTCAGTGGATTGATGAATAGTTTGGGGGAGGATTGCAGTGGATTGATGAATAGTTTGGGGGAGGATTGCAGTGGATTGATGAATAGTTTGGGGCAGGACTGCAGTGAATTGATGAATGGTTTGGTGGAGGATTGCAGTCGGTTGATGAATAGTTTGGGGGAGGAGTGCAGTGGGTTGATGAATAGTTTGCGGAGGTTTGCATTGGGTTGATGAATTGTTTGGGGGAGGATTTCTCTGGATTCATGAATAGTTTGGGGGAGGATTGCAGTGGATTGATGGATAGTTTCGGGGAGGATTGCAGTGGATTGATGAATAGTTAGCGGAGATTGCAGTGGATTGATGAATAGTTTGGGGGAGGGTTGCAGTGAATTGATGAATAGTTTGGGGGAGGATTGCAGTGGATTGATGAATAGTTTGGGGGTGGTTTGCAGTGAATTTATGAATAGTTTGGGGGAGGATTGCAGTGGATTGATGAATAGTTTGGGGGAGGATTTCAGTGGATTGATGAATAGTTTGGGGGACGATTGCAGTGGATGGATGAATAGTTTGCGGAGGATTGCAGTGGATTGATGAATAGTTTGGGGGAGGATTGCAGTGGATTGGTGAGTAGTTTGCGGAGGATTGCAGTAGAGTGATGAATAGTTTGGGAAGGATTGCAGTGGATTGCTGAATAGTTTGGGGGAGGATTGCAGTGGATTGATGAATAGTTTGGGGGACGATTGCAGTGGATTGGTGAATAGTTTACGGAGGATTGCAGTGGATTGATGAATAGTTTGGGGGAGGATTGCAACTGATTGATGAATAGTTTGGGGGAGGATTGCTGAGGATTGATGAATAGTTTGCGGAAGATTGCAGTAGATTGATGAATAGTTTGCGAAGGATTGCAGTGGATTGATGAATAGTTTGGGGGAGGATTGCAGTGGATTGATGAATAGTTTGCGGAGGATTGCAGTGGATTGATGAATAGTTTGCAGAGGATTGCAGTGAATTGATGAATAGTTTGGTGGAGAATTGCAGTGGATTGATGAATACTTTGGGGAGGATTGCAATGGATTGATGAATAGTTTGGTGACGATTGCAGTGGATTGATGAATAGTTTGGGAAGGATTGCAGTAGATTGATGTATAGTTTGGGGAGGATTGCAGTGGATTGATGAATAGTTTGGGGGAGGATTGCAGTGGATTGATGAATAGTTTGGGGAAGGATTGCAGTGGATTGATGAATAGTGTGGGGGAGGATTGCAGTGGATTGATGAATAGTTTGGGGAAGGATTGAAGTGGATTGATGAATAGTTTGGGGGAGGATTGCAGTGGATTGATGAATAGTTTGGGGGAGGATAACAGTGGATTGATGAATATTTTGGGGAAAATTGCAGAAGATTGATGAATAGTTTGGTGGAGGATTGCAGTTGATTGATGAATACTTTGGAGGAGGATTGCAATGGATTGATGTATAGTTTGCGGAGGATTGCAGTGGATTGATGAATAGTTTGGGGGAGGATTGCAATGGATTGATGAATAGTTTGCGGAGGATTGCAGTGGATTGATGAATAGATTGGGGAAGGATTGCAGTGGATTGATGAATAATTTGGTGGAGAATTTCAGTGGATTGATGAATAGTTTGGGGGAGGATTACAGTTGATTGATGAATAGTTTGGGGGAGGATTGCAGTGGATTGATGAATAGTTTGGGGGAGGATTGCAGTGGATTGATGAATAGTTTGGGGAAGGATTGCAGTGGATTGATGAATAGTTTGGGGGAGGATTTCTGTGGATTGATGAATAGTTTGGTGGAGGATTGCAGTGGATTGATGAATAGTTTGGGAAGGATTGCAGTGGATTGATGAATAATTTGCGGAGGATTTCAGTGGATTGATGAATAGTTTGCGGAGGATTGCAGTGGATGGATGAATAGTTTGCGGAGGATTGCAGTGGATTGATGAATAGTTTGGGGCAGGATGGCAGTGGATTGATGAATAATTTGGGGGAGGATTGCAGTGGATTGATGAATAATTTGCTGAGGATTGCAGTGGATTGATGAATAGTTTGGGGGAGGATAGCAGTGGACTGATAAATAGTTTGGGGGAGGATTGCAGCGGATTGATGAATAGTTTGGGGGAGGATAGCAGTGGACTGATAAATAGTTTGGGGGAGGATTGCAGTGGATTGAAGAATAGTTTTTGAAGGATTGCAGTGGATTGATGAATAGTTTGGGGGAGGATTGCAGTGGATTGATGAATAGATTGAGGGAGGATTGCAGTGAATTGATGAATAGTTTGGGGGAGTATTGCAGTGGATTGATGAACAGTTTGTGGAGGATTGCAGTGGATTGATGAATAGTTTGGGGGAGGATTGCATGGATTGATGAATAGTTTGGGGGAGGATTGCAGTGGATTGATGAATAGTTTGGGGAAGGATTGCAGAAGATTGATGAATAGTTTGGGAAGGATTGCAGTAGATTGATGAATAGTTTGGGGGAGGATTGCAGTGGATTGATGAATAGTTTGGGAAGGATTGCAGTGGATTGATGAATAGTTTGGGGGAGGATTTCTCTGGATTGATGAATAGTTTGGGGGAGGATTGCAGTGGATTGATGGATAGTTTCGGGGAGGATTGCAGTGGATTGATGAATAGTTAGCGGAGATTGCAGTGGATTGATGAATAGTTTGGGGGAGGGTTGCAGTGAATTGATGAATAGTTTGGGGGAGGATTGCAGTGGATTGATGAATAGTTTGGGGGTGGTTTGCAGTGAATTTATGAATAGTTTGGGGGAGGATTGCAGTGGATTGATGAATAGTTTGGGGGAGGATTTCAGTGGATTGATGAATAGTTTGGGGGACGATTGCAGTGGATGGATGAATAGTTTGCGGAGGATTGCAGTGGATTGATGAATAGTTTGGGGGAGGATTGCAGTGGATTGGTGAGTAGTTTGCGGAGGATTGCAGTAGAGTGATGAATAGTTTGGGAAGGATTGCAGTGGATTGCTGAATAGTTTGGGGGAGGATTGCAGTGGATTGATGAATAGTTTGGGGGACGATTGCAGTGGATTGGTGAATAGTTTACGGAGGATTGCAGTGGATTGATGAATAGTTTGGGGGAGGATTGCAACTGATTGATGAATAGTTTGGGGGAGGATTGCTGAGGATTGATGAATAGTTTGCGGAAGATTGCAGTAGATTGATGAATAGTTTGCGAAGGATTGCAGTGGATTGATGAATAGTTTGGGGGAGGATTGCAGTGGATTGATGAATAGTTTGCGGAGGATTGCAGTGGATTGATGAATAGTTTGCAGAGGATTGCAGTGAATTGATGAATAGTTTGGTGGAGAATTGCAGTGGATTGATGAATACTTTGGGGAGGATTGCAATGGATTGATGAATAGTTTGGTGACGATTGCAGTGGATTGATGAATAGTTTGGGAAGGATTGCAGTAGATTGATGTATAGTTTGGGGAGGATTGCAGTGGATTGATGAATAGTTTGGGGGAGGATTGCAGTGGATTGATGAATAGTTTGGGGAAGGATTGCAGTGGATTGATGAATAGTGTGGGGGAGGATTGCAGTGGATTGATGAATAGTTTGGGGAAGGATTGAAGTGGATTGATGAATAGTTTGGGGGAGGATTGCAGTGGATTGATGAATAGTTTGGGGGAGGATAACAGTGGATTGATGAATATTTTGGGGAAAATTGCAGAAGATTGATGAATAGTTTGGTGGAGGATTGCAGTTGATTGATGAATACTTTGGAGGAGGATTGCAATGGATTGATGTATAGTTTGCGGAGGATTGCAGTGGATTGATGAATAGTTTGGGGGAGGATTGCAATGGATTGATGAATAGTTTGCGGAGGATTGCAGTGGATTGATGAATAGATTGGGGAAGGATTGCAGTGGATTGATGAATAATTTGGTGGAGAATTTCAGTGGATTGATGAATAGTTTGGGGGAGGATTACAGTTGATTGATGAATAGTTTGGGGGAGGATTGCAGTGGATTGATGAATAGTTTGGGGGAGGATTGCAGTGGATTGATGAATAGTTTGGGGAAGGATTGCAGTGGATTGATGAATAGTTTGGGGGAGGATTTCTGTGGATTGATGAATAGTTTGGTGGAGGATTGCAGTGGATTGATGAATAGTTTGGGAAGGATTGCAGTGGATTGATGAATAATTTGCGGAGGATTTCAGTGGATTGATGAATAGTTTGCGGAGGATTGCAGTGGATGGATGAATAGTTTGCGGAGGATTGCAGTGGATTGATGAATAGTTTGGGGCAGGATGGCAGTGGATTGATGAATAATTTGGGGGAGGATTGCAGTGGATTGATGAATAATTTGCTGAGGATTGCAGTGGATTGATGAATAGTTTGGGGGAGGATAGCAGTGGACTGATAAATAGTTTGGGGGAGGATTGCAGCGGATTGATGAATAGTTTGGGGGAGGATAGCAGTGGACTGATAAATAGTTTGGGGGAGGATTGCAGTGGATTGAAGAATAGTTTTTGAAGGATTGCAGTGGATTGATGAATAGTTTGGGGGAGGATTGCAGTGGATTGATGAATAGATTGAGGGAGGATTGCAGTGAATTGATGAATAGTTTGGGGGAGTATTGCAGTGGATTGATGAACAGTTTGTGGAGGATTGCAGTGGATTGATGAATAGTTTGGGGGAGGATTGCATGGATTGATGAATAGTTTGGGGGAGGATTGCAGTGGATTGATGAATAGTTTGGGGAAGGATTGCAGAAGATTGATGAATAGTTTGGGAAGGATTGCAGTAGATTGATGAATAGTTTGGGGGAGGATTGCAGTGGATTGATGAATAGTTTGGGAAGGATTGCAGTGGATTGATGAATAGTTTGGGGGAGGATTTCTCTGGATTGATGAATAGTTTGGGGGAGGATTGCAGTGGATTGATGAATAGTTTGGGAAGGATTGCAGTGGATTGATGAATAATTTGTGGAGGATTGCAGTGGATTGATGAATAGTTTGGTGGAGGATTGCAGTGGGTTGATGAATAGTTTGGGGGAGGATTGCAGTGGGTTGATGAATAGCTGGGTGAGGATTGCAATGTATTGATGAATAGTTTGGTGAGGATTGCAGTGGATTGATGAATAGTGTGCGGAGGATTGCACTGGGTTGATGAATAGTTTCGGGGAGGATTTCAGTTGATTGATGAATAGTTTCGGGGAGGATTGCAGTGGATTGATGAATATTTTGCGGATGATTGCATTGGGTTGATGAATTGTTTGGGGGAGGATTTCAGTGGATAGATGAATAGTTTGGGGGAGGATTGCAGTGGGTTGATGAATAGCTGGGTGAGGATTGCAATGTATTGATGAATAGTTTGGTGAGGATTGCAGTGGATTGATGAATAGTGTGCGGAGGATTGCACTGGGTTGATGAATAGTTTCGGGGAGGATTTCAGTTGATTGATGAATAGTTTCGGGGAGGATTGCAGTGGATTGATGAATATTTTGCGGAGGATTGCATTGGGTTGATGAATTGTTTGGGGGAGGATTTCAGTGGATAGATGAATAGTTTGGGGGAGGATTGCAGTGGGTTGATGAATAGCTGGGTGAGGATTGCAATGGATTGATGAATAGTTTGGTGAGGATTGCAGTGGATTGATGAATAGTGTGCGGAGGATTGCACTGGGTTGATGAATAGTTTCGGGGGAGGATTTCATTTGTTTGATGAATAGTTTCGGGGAGGTTTGCAGTGGATTGATGAAGATTTTGCGGAGGATTGCATTGGGTTGATGAATTGTTTGGGGGAGGATTTCTTTGGATTCATGAATAGTTTGGGGGAGGATTGCAGTGGATTGATGGATAGTTTCGGGGAGGATTGCAGTGGATTGATGAATAGTTAGCGGAGGATTGCAGTGGATTGATGAATAGTTTGGGGGAGGGTTGCAGTGAATTGATGAATAGTTTGGGGGAGGATTGCAGTGGATTGATGAATAGTTTGGGGGTGGTTTGCAGTGAATTGATGAATAGTTTGGGGGAGGATTGCAGTGGATTGATGAATAGTTTGGGGGAGGATTTCAGTGGATTGATGAATAGTTTGGGGGAGGATTGCAGTGGATTGATAAATAGTGTGGGAAGGATTGCAGTAGATTGATGAATAGTTTGGGGGACGATTGCAGTGGATGGATGAATAGTTTGGCGGAGGATTGCAGTGGATTGATGAATAGTTTGGTGGAGGATTGCAGTGGATTGATGAATGGTTTTGGGAGGATTGCAGTGGATTGATGAATTGTTTGGGGGAGGATTTCAGTGGGTTGATGAATAGTTTGAGGAGGATTGCAATGGGTGATGAATAGTTTGCGGAGGATTGCAGTGGATTGATGAATAGTTTGCGGAGGATTGCAGTGGATTGATGAATAGTTTGGGGGAGGATTGCAGTGGGATGATGAATAGTTTGGTGGAGGATTGCAGTTGATTGATGAATACTTTGGAGGAGGATTGCAATAGATTGATGTATAGTTTGGGGGAGGATTGCAATGGATTGATGAATAGTTTGCGGAGGATTGCAGTGGATTGATGAATAGATTGGGGAAGGATTGCAGTGGATTGATGAATAATTTGGGGGAGAATTGCAGTGGATTGAAGAATAGTTTGGGGGAGGATTACAGTTGATTGATGAATAGTTTGGGGGAGGATTGCAGTGGATTGATGAATAGTTTGGGGGAGGATTGCAGTGGATTGATGAATAGTTTGGGGAAGGATTGCAGTGGATTGATGAATAGTTTGGGGGAGGATTTCTGTGGATTGATGAATAGTTTGGTGGAGGATTGCAGTGGATTGATGAATAGTTTGGGAAGGATTGCAGTGGATTGATGAATAATTTGCGGAGGATTTCAGTGGATTGATGAATAGTTTGTGGAGGATTGCAGTGGATGGATGAACAGTTTGCGGAGGATTGCAGTGGATTGATGAATAGTTTGGGGAAGGATTGCAGTGGATTGATGAATAATTTGGGGGAGGATTGCAGTGGATTGATGAATAGTTTGCGGAGGATTGCAGTGGATTGATTAATAGTTTGGGGGAGGATAGCAGTGGACTGAAAAATAGTTTGGGGGAGGATTGCAGCGGATTGATGAATAGTTTGGGGGAGGATAGCAGTGGACTGATAAATAGTTTGGGGGAGGATTGCAGTGGATTGAAGAATAGTTTGGGAAGGATTGCAGTGGATTGATGAATAGTTTGGGGGAGGATTGCAGTGGATTGATGAATAGATTGAGGGAGGATTGCAGTGAATTGATGAATAGTTTGGGGGAGGATTGCAGTGGATTGATGAATAGTTTGGGGGAGGATTACATGGACTGATGAATAGTTTGGGGGAGGATTGCAGTGGATTGAAGAATAGTTTTGTGGAGGATTGCAGTGGATTGATGAATAGTTTGGGGAAGGATTGCAGAAGATTGATGAATAGTTTGGGAAGGATTGCAGTAGATTGATGAATTGTTTGGGGGAGGATTGCAGTGGATTGATGAATAGTTTGGGGGAGGATTACATGGACTGATGAATAGTTTGGGGGAGGATTGCAGTGGATTGAAGAATAGTTTGGGAAGGATTGCAGTGGATTGATGAATAGTTAGGGGGTGGATTTCTCTGGATTGATGAATAGTTTGGGGGAGGATTGCAGTGGATTGATGAAAAGTTTGTGGGAGGATTGCAGTGGATTGATGAATAATTTGTGGAGGATTGCAGTGGATTGATGAATAGTTTGGTGGAGGATTGCAGTGGGTTGATGAATAGTTTGGGGGAGGATTTCAGTGGATAGATGAATAGTTTGGGGGAGGATTGCAGTGGGTTGATGAATAGCTGGGTGAGGATTGCAATGTATTGATGAATAGTTTGGTGAGGATTGCAGTGGATTGATGAATAGTGTGCGGAGGATTGCACTGGGTTGATGAATAGTTTCGGGGAGGATTTCAGTTGATTGATGAATAGTTTCGGGGAGGATTGCAGTGGATTGATGAATATTTTGCGGAGGATTGCATTGGGTTGATGAATTGTTTGTGGGAGGATTTCTCTGGATTCATGAATAGTTTGGGGGAGGATTGAAGTGGATTGATGGATAGTTTCGGGGAGGATTGCAGTGGATTGATGAATAGTTAGCGGAGGATTGCAGTGGATTGATGAATAGTTTGGGGGAGGGTTGCAGTGAATTGATGAATAGTTTGGGGGAGGATTGCAGTGGATTGATGAATAGTTTGGGGGTGGTTTGCAGTGAATTGATGAATAGTTTGGGGGAGGATTGCAGTGGATTGATGAATAGTTTGGGGGAGGATTTCAGTGGATTGATGAATAGTTTGGGGGAGGATTGCAGTGGATTGATAAATAGTGTGGGAAGGATTGCAGTGGATTGATGAATAGTTTGGGGGACGATTGCAGTGGATGGATGAATAGTTTGCGGAGGATTGCAGTGGATTGATGAATAGTTTGCGGAGGATTGCAGTGGATTGATGAATAGTTTGGGGGAGGATTGCAGTGGGTTGATGAATAGTTTGGGGGAGGATTGCAGAGGATTGATGAATAGTTTGGGGAGGATTTCAGTGGATTGATGAATAGTTTGGGGGAGGATTGCAGTGGATTGATGAATAGTTTGGGGGAGGATTTCAGTGGATAGATGAATAGTTTGGGGGAGGATTGCAATGGATTGATGAATAGTTTGGTGAGGATTGCAGTGGATTGATGAATAGTTTGGGAAGGATTGCAGTAGATTGATGCATAGTTTGGGGAGGATTGCAGTGGATTGATGAATAGTTTGGGGGAGGATTGCAGTGGATTGATGAATAGTTTGGGGAAGGATTGCAGTGGATTGATGAATAGTTTGGGGGAGGATTGCAGTGGATTGATGAATAGTTTGGGGGAGGATTGCAGTGGATTGATGAATAGTTTGGGGAAGGATTGCAGAACATTGATGAATAGTTTGGGAAGGATTGCAGTGGATTGATGAATAGTTTGGGGGAGGATTGCAGTGGATTGATGAATAGTTTAGGGGAGGATTGCAGTGGATTGATGAAAAGTTTGTGGGAGGATTGCAGTGGATTGATGAATAATTTGTGGAGGATTGCAGTGGATTGATGAATAGTTTGGTGGAGGATTGCAGTGGGTTGATGAATAGTTTGGGGGAGGATTTCAGTGGATAGATGAATAGTTTGGGGGAGGATTGCAGTGGGTTGATGAATAGCTGGGTGAGGCTTGCAATGTATTGATGAATAGTTTGGTGAGGATTGCAGTGGATTGATGAATAGTGTGCGGAGGATTGCACTGGGTTGATGAATAGTTTCGGGGAGGATTTCAGTTGATTGATGAATAGTTTCGGGGAGGATTGCAGTGGATTGATGAATATTTTGCGGAGGATTGCATTGGGTTGATGAATTGTTTGTGGGAGGATTTCTCTGGATTCATGAATAGTTTGGGGGAGGATTGAAGTGGATTGATGGATAGTTTCGGGGAGGATTGCAGTGGATTGATGAATAGTTAGCGGAGGATTGCAGTGGATTGATGAATAGTTTGGGGGAGGGTTGCAGTGAATTGATGAATAGTTTGGGGGAGGATTGCAGTGGATTGATGAATAGTTTGGGGGTGGTTTGCAGTGAATTGATGAATAGTTTGGGGGAGGATTGCAGTGGATTGATGAATAGTTTGGGGGAGGATTTCAGTGGATTGATGAATAGTTTGGGGGAGGATTGCAGTGGATTGATAAATAGTGTGGGAAGGATTGCAGTGGATTGATGAATAGTTTGGGGGACGATTGCAGTGGATGGATGAATAGTTTGCGGAGGATTGCAGTGGATTGATGAATATTTTGGGGGAGGATTGCAGAGAATTGATGTATAGTTTGGGAGAGGATTTCAGTGGATTGATGAATAGTTTGCGGAGGATTGTAGTGGATTGATGACTAGTTTGGGGGAGGATTTCAGTGGATTGATGAATAGTTTGCGGAGGATTGCAGTGGATTGATGAATAGTTTGGGGGAGGATTTCAGTGGATAGCTGAATAGTTTGGGGGAGGATTGCAGTGGGTTGATGAATAGCTGGGTGAGGATTGCAATGTATTGATGAATAGTTTGGTGAGGATTGCAGTGGATAGATGAATAGTTTTGGGGAGGATTGCAGTGGATTGAAGAATAGTTCGGGAAGGATTGCAATGTATTGATGAATAGTTTGGTGAGGATTGCAGTGGATTGATGAATAGTGTGCGGAGGATTGCACTGGGTTGTTGAATAGTTTCGGGGAGGATTTCAGTTGATTGATGAATAGTTTCGGGGAGGATTGCAGTGGATTGATAAATATTTTGCGGAGGATTACATTGGGTTGATGAATTGTTTGGGGGAGGATTTCAGTGGATAGATGAATAGTTTGGGGGAGGATTGCAGTGGGTTGATGAATAGCTGGGTGAGGATTGCAATGGATTGATGAATAGTTTGGTGAGGATTGCAGTGGATTGATGAATAGTGTGCGGAGGATTGCACTGGGTTGATGAATAGTTTCGGGGAGGATTTCAGTTGATTGATGAATAGTTTCGGGGAGGATTGCAGTGGATTGATGAATATTTTGCGGAGGATTGCATTGGGTTGATGAATTGTTTGGGGGAGGATTTCAGTGGATAGATGAAAAGTTTGGTGAGGATTGCAGTGGATTGATGAATATTTTGCGGAGGATTGCATTGGGTTGATGAATTGTTTGGGGGAGGATTTCTTTGGATTCATAAATAGTTTGGGGGAGGATTGCAGTGGATTCATGGATAGTTTCGGGGAGGATTGCAGTGGATTGATGAATAGTTAGCGGAGGATTGCAGTGGATTGATGAATAGTTTGGGGGAGGGTTGCAGTGAATTGATGAATAGTTTGGGGGAGGATTGCAGTGGATTGATGAATAGTTTGGGGGTGGTTTGCAGTGAATTGATGAATAGTTTGGGGGAGGATTGCAGTGGATTGATGAATAGTTTGGGGGAGGATTTCAGTGGATTGATGAATAGTTTGGGGGAGGATTGCAGTGGATTGATAAATAGTGTGGGAAGGATTGCAGTGGATTGATGAATAGTTTGGGGGACGATTGCAGTGGATGGATGAATAGTTTGGCGGAGGATTGCAGTGGATTGATGAATAGTTTGGTGGAGGATTGCAGTGGATTGATGAATAGTTTGGGGGAGGATTTCAGTGGGTTGATGAATAGTTTGAGGAGGATTGCAATGGATTGATGAATACTTTGGGGGAGGATTGCAATGGATTGATGAATAGTTGGCGGAGAATTGCAGTGGATTGATGAATAGTTTGGGGGAGGATTGCAATGGATTGCTGAGTTTGCGGAGGATTGCAGTGGGTTGATGAATAGTTTGGGGGAGGATTGCAGTGGATTGATGAATAGTTTGGGGGAGGATTTCAGTGAAATGATGAATAATTTGCAGAGGATTGCAGTGGATTGATGAATAGTTTGGGAAGGATTTCTGTGGATTGATGAATAGTTTGAGGGAGGATTGCAGTGGATTGATGAATAGTTTGGGAAGGATTGCATTGGATTGATGAATAGTTTGGGGAAGGATTGCACTGGATTGATGAATAGTTTGGGGGAGGATTTCAGTGGATTGATGAATAGTTTGGGGGAGGATTGCAGTGGATTGATGAATAGTTTGGGGGAGGATTGCAGTGGATTGATGAATAGTTTGGGGCAGGACTGCAGTGAATTGATGAATGGTTTGGTGGAGGATTGCAGTCGGTTGATGAATAGTTTGGGGGAGGAGTGCAGTGGGTTGATGAATAGTTTGCGGAGGTTTGCATTGGGTTGATGAATTGTTTGGGGGAGGATTTCTCTGGATTCATGAATAGTTTGGGGGAGGATTGCAGTGGATTGATGGATAGTTTCGGGGAGGATTGCAGTGGATTGATGAATAGTTAGCGGAGATTGCAGTGGATTGATGAATAGTTTGGGGGAGGGTTGCAGTGAATTGATGAATAGTTTGGGGGAGGATTGCAGTGGATTGATGAATAGTTTGGGGGTGGTTTGCAGTGAATTTATGAATAGTTTGGGGGAGGATTGCAGTGGATTGATGAATAGTTTGGGGGAGGATTTCAGTGGATTGATGAATAGTTTGGGGGACGATTGCAGTGGATGGATGAATAGTTTGCGGAGGATTGCAGTGGATTGATGAATAGTTTGGGGGAGGATTGCAGTGGATTGGTGAGTAGTTTGCGGAGGATTGCAGTAGAGTGATGAATAGTTTGGGAAGGATTGCAGTGGATTGCTGAATAGTTTGGGGGAGGATTGCAGTGGATTGATGAATAGTTTGGGGGACGATTGCAGTGGATTGGTGAATAGTTTACGGAGGATTGCAGTGGATTGATGAATAGTTTGGGGGAGGATTGCAACTGATTGATGAATAGTTTGGGGGAGGATTGCTGAGGATTGATGAATAGTTTGCGGAAGATTGCAGTAGATTGATGAATAGTTTGCGAAGGATTGCAGTGGATTGATGAATAGTTTGGGGGAGGATTGCAGTGGATTGATGAATAGTTTGCGGAGGATTGCAGTGGATTGATGAATAGTTTGCAGAGGATTGCAGTGAATTGATGAATAGTTTGGTGGAGAATTGCAGTGGATTGATGAATACTTTGGGGAGGATTGCAATGGATTGATGAATAGTTTGGTGACGATTGCAGTGGATTGATGAATAGTTTGGGAAGGATTGCAGTAGATTGATGTATAGTTTGGGGAGGATTGCAGTGGATTGATGAATAGTTTGGGGGAGGATTGCAGTGGATTGATGAATAGTTTGGGGAAGGATTGCAGTGGATTGATGAATAGTGTGGGGGAGGATTGCAGTGGATTGATGAATAGTTTGGGGAAGGATTGAAGTGGATTGATGAATAGTTTGGGGGAGGATTGCAGTGGATTGATGAATAGTTTGGGGGAGGATAACAGTGGATTGATGAATATTTTGGGGAAAATTGCAGAAGATTGATGAATAGTTTGGTGGAGGATTGCAGTTGATTGATGAATACTTTGGAGGAGGATTGCAATGGATTGATGTATAGTTTGCGGAGGATTGCAGTGGATTGATGAATAGTTTGGGGGAGGATTGCAATGGATTGATGAATAGTTTGCGGAGGATTGCAGTGGATTGATGAATAGATTGGGGAAGGATTGCAGTGGATTGATGAATAATTTGGTGGAGAATTTCAGTGGATTGATGAATAGTTTGGGGGAGGATTACAGTTGATTGATGAATAGTTTGGGGGAGGATTGCAGTGGATTGATGAATAGTTTGGGGGAGGATTGCAGTGGATTGATGAATAGTTTGGGGAAGGATTGCAGTGGATTGATGAATAGTTTGGGGGAGGATTTCTGTGGATTGATGAATAGTTTGGTGGAGGATTGCAGTGGATTGATGAATAGTTTGGGAAGGATTGCAGTGGATTGATGAATAATTTGCGGAGGATTTCAGTGGATTGATGAATAGTTTGCGGAGGATTGCAGTGGATGGATGAATAGTTTGCGGAGGATTGCAGTGGATTGATGAATAGTTTGGGGCAGGATGGCAGTGGATTGATGAATAATTTGGGGGAGGATTGCAGTGGATTGATGAATAATTTGCTGAGGATTGCAGTGGATTGATGAATAGTTTGGGGGAGGATAGCAGTGGACTGATAAATAGTTTGGGGGAGGATTGCAGCGGATTGATGAATAGTTTGGGGGAGGATAGCAGTGGACTGATAAATAGTTTGGGGGAGGATTGCAGTGGATTGAAGAATAGTTTTTGAAGGATTGCAGTGGATTGATGAATAGTTTGGGGGAGGATTGCAGTGGATTGATGAATAGATTGAGGGAGGATTGCAGTGAATTGATGAATAGTTTGGGGGAGTATTGCAGTGGATTGATGAACAGTTTGTGGAGGATTGCAGTGGATTGATGAATAGTTTGGGGGAGGATTGCATGGATTGATGAATAGTTTGGGGGAGGATTGCAGTGGATTGATGAATAGTTTGGGGAAGGATTGCAGAAGATTGATGAATAGTTTGGGAAGGATTGCAGTAGATTGATGAATAGTTTGGGGGAGGATTGCAGTGGATTGATGAATAGTTTGGGAAGGATTGCAGTGGATTGATGAATAGTTTGGGGGAGGATTTCTCTGGATTGATGAATAGTTTGGGGGAGGATTGCAGTGGATTGATGAATAGTTTGGGAAGGATTGCAGTGGATTGATGAATAATTTGTGGAGGATTGCAGTGGATTGATGAATAGTTTGGTGGAGGATTGCAGTGGGTTGATGAATAGTTTGGGGGAGGATTGCAGTGGGTTGATGAATAGCTGGGTGAGGATTGCAATGTATTGATGAATAGTTTGGTGAGGATTGCAGTGGATTGATGAATAGTGTGCGGAGGATTGCACTGGGTTGATGAATAGTTTCGGGGAGGATTTCAGTTGATTGATGAATAGTTTCGGGGAGGATTGCAGTGGATTGATGAATATTTTGCGGAGGATTGCATTGGGTTGATGAATTGTTTGGGGGAGGATTTCAGTGGATAGATGAATAGTTTGGGGGAGGATTGCAGTGGGTTGATGAATAGCTGGGTGAGGATTGCAATGGATTGATGAATAGTTTGGTGAGGATTGCAGTGGATTGATGAATAGTGTGCGGAGGATTGCACTGGGTTGATGAATAGTTTCGGGGAGGATTTCATTTGTTTGATGAATAGTTTCGGGGAGGTTTGCAGTGGATTGATGAAGATTTTGCGGAGGATTGCATTGGGTTGATGAATTGTTTGGGGGAGGATTTCTTTGGATTCATGAATAGTTTGGGGGAGGATTGCAGTGGATTGATGGATAGTTTCGGGGAGGATTGCAGTGGATTGATGAATAGTTAGCGGAGGATTGCAGTGGATTGATGAATAGTTTGGGGGAGGGTTGCAGTGAATTGATGAATAGTTTGGGGGAGGATTGCAGTGGATTGATGAATAGTTTGGGGGTGGTTTGCAGTGAATTGATGAATAGTTTGGGGGAGGATTGCAGTGGATTGATGAATAGTTTGGGGGAGGATTTCAGTGGATTGATGAATAGTTTGGGGGAGGATTGCAGTGGATTGATAAATAGTGTGGGAAGGATTGCAGTAGATTGATGAATAGTTTGGGGGACGATTGCAGTGGATGGATGAATAGTTTGGCGGAGGATTGCAGTGGATTGATGAATAGTTTGGTGGAGGATTGCAGTGGATTGATGAATGGTTTTGGGAGGATTGCAGTGGATTGATGAATTGTTTGGGGGAGGATTTCAGTGGGTTGATGAATAGTTTGAGGAGGATTGCAATGGGTGATGAATAGTTTGCGGAGGATTGCAGTGGATTGATGAATAGTTTGCGGAGGATTGCAGTGGATTGATGAATAGTTTGGGGGAGGATTGCAGTGGGATGATGAATAGTTTGGTGGAGGATTGCAGTTGATTGATGAATACTTTGGAGGAGGATTGCAATAGATTGATGTATAGTTTGGGGGAGGATTGCAATGGATTGATGAATAGTTTGCGGAGGATTGCAGTGGATTGATGAATAGATTGGGGAAGGATTGCAGTGGATTGATGAATAATTTGGGGGAGAATTGCAGTGGATTGAAGAATAGTTTGGGGGAGGATTACAGTTGATTGATGAATAGTTTGGGGGAGGATTGCAGTGGATTGATGAATAGTTTGGGGGAGGATTGCAGTGGATTGATGAATAGTTTGGGGAAGGATTGCAGTGGATTGATGAATAGTTTGGGGGAGGATTTCTGTGGATTGATGAATAGTTTGGTGGAGGATTGCAGTGGATTGATGAATAGTTTGGGAAGGATTGCAGTGGATTGATGAATAATTTGCGGAGGATTTCAGTGGATTGATGAATAGTTTGTGGAGGATTGCAGTGGATGGATGAACAGTTTGCGGAGGATTGCAGTGGATTGATGAATAGTTTGGGGAAGGATTGCAGTGGATTGATGAATAATTTGGGGGAGGATTGCAGTGGATTGATGAATAGTTTGCGGAGGATTGCAGTGGATTGATTAATAGTTTGGGGGAGGATAGCAGTGGACTGAAAAATAGTTTGGGGGAGGATTGCAGCGGATTGATGAATAGTTTGGGGGAGGATAGCAGTGGACTGATAAATAGTTTGGGGGAGGATTGCAGTGGATTGAAGAATAGTTTGGGAAGGATTGCAGTGGATTGATGAATAGTTTGGGGGAGGATTGCAGTGGATTGATGAATAGATTGAGGGAGGATTGCAGTGAATTGATGAATAGTTTGGGGGAGGATTGCAGTGGATTGATGAATAGTTTGGGGGAGGATTACATGGACTGATGAATAGTTTGGGGGAGGATTGCAGTGGATTGAAGAATAGTTTTGTGGAGGATTGCAGTGGATTGATGAATAGTTTGGGGAAGGATTGCAGAAGATTGATGAATAGTTTGGGAAGGATTGCAGTAGATTGATGAATTGTTTGGGGGAGGATTGCAGTGGATTGATGAATAGTTTGGGGGAGGATTACATGGACTGATGAATAGTTTGGGGGAGGATTGCAGTGGATTGAAGAATAGTTTGGGAAGGATTGCAGTGGATTGATGAATAGTTAGGGGGTGGATTTCTCTGGATTGATGAATAGTTTGGGGGAGGATTGCAGTGGATTGATGAAAAGTTTGTGGGAGGATTGCAGTGGATTGATGAATAATTTGTGGAGGATTGCAGTGGATTGATGAATAGTTTGGTGGAGGATTGCAGTGGGTTGATGAATAGTTTGGGGGAGGATTTCAGTGGATAGATGAATAGTTTGGGGGAGGATTGCAGTGGGTTGATGAATAGCTGGGTGAGGATTGCAATGTATTGATGAATAGTTTGGTGAGGATTGCAGTGGATTGATGAATAGTGTGCGGAGGATTGCACTGGGTTGATGAATAGTTTCGGGGAGGATTTCAGTTGATTGATGAATAGTTTCGGGGAGGATTGCAGTGGATTGATGAATATTTTGCGGAGGATTGCATTGGGTTGATGAATTGTTTGTGGGAGGATTTCTCTGGATTCATGAATAGTTTGGGGGAGGATTGAAGTGGATTGATGGATAGTTTCGGGGAGGATTGCAGTGGATTGATGAATAGTTAGCGGAGGATTGCAGTGGATTGATGAATAGTTTGGGGGAGGGTTGCAGTGAATTGATGAATAGTTTGGGGGAGGATTGCAGTGGATTGATGAATAGTTTGGGGGTGGTTTGCAGTGAATTGATGAATAGTTTGGGGGAGGATTGCAGTGGATTGATGAATAGTTTGGGGGAGGATTTCAGTGGATTGATGAATAGTTTGGGGGAGGATTGCAGTGGATTGATAAATAGTGTGGGAAGGATTGCAGTGGATTGATGAATAGTTTGGGGGACGATTGCAGTGGATGGATGAATAGTTTGCGGAGGATTGCAGTGGATTGATGAATAGTTTGCGGAGGATTGCAGTGGATTGATGAATAGTTTGGGGGAGGATTGCAGTGGGTTGATGAATAGTTTGGGGGAGGATTGCAGAGGATTGATGAATAGTTTGGGGAGGATTTCAGTGGATTGATGAATAGTTTGGGGGAGGATTGCAGTGGATTGATGAATAGTTTGGGGGAGGATTTCAGTGGATAGATGAATAGTTTGGGGGAGGATTGCAATGGATTGATGAATAGTTTGGTGAGGATTGCAGTGGATTGATGAATAGTTTGGGAAGGATTGCAGTAGATTGATGCATAGTTTGGGGAGGATTGCAGTGGATTGATGAATAGTTTGGGGGAGGATTGCAGTGGATTGATGAATAGTTTGGGGAAGGATTGCAGTGGATTGATGAATAGTTTGGGGGAGGATTGCAGTGGATTGATGAATAGTTTGGGGGAGGATTGCAGTGGATTGATGAATAGTTTGGGGAAGGATTGCAGAACATTGATGAATAGTTTGGGAAGGATTGCAGTGGATTGATGAATAGTTTGGGGGAGGATTGCAGTGGATTGATGAATAGTTTAGGGGAGGATTGCAGTGGATTGATGAAAAGTTTGTGGGAGGATTGCAGTGGATTGATGAATAATTTGTGGAGGATTGCAGTGGATTGATGAATAGTTTGGTGGAGGATTGCAGTGGGTTGATGAATAGTTTGGGGGAGGATTTCAGTGGATAGATGAATAGTTTGGGGGAGGATTGCAGTGGGTTGATGAATAGCTGGGTGAGGCTTGCAATGTATTGATGAATAGTTTGGTGAGGATTGCAGTGGATTGATGAATAGTGTGCGGAGGATTGCACTGGGTTGATGAATAGTTTCGGGGAGGATTTCAGTTGATTGATGAATAGTTTCGGGGAGGATTGCAGTGGATTGATGAATATTTTGCGGAGGATTGCATTGGGTTGATGAATTGTTTGTGGGAGGATTTCTCTGGATTCATGAATAGTTTGGGGGAGGATTGAAGTGGATTGATGGATAGTTTCGGGGAGGATTGCAGTGGATTGATGAATAGTTAGCGGAGGATTGCAGTGGATTGATGAATAGTTTGGGGGAGGGTTGCAGTGAATTGATGAATAGTTTGGGGGAGGATTGCAGTGGATTGATGAATAGTTTGGGGGTGGTTTGCAGTGAATTGATGAATAGTTATGGGGAGGATTGCAGTGGATTGATGAATAGTTTGGGGGAGGATTTCAGTGGATTGATGAATAGTTTGGGGGAGGATTGCAGTGGATTGATAAATAGTGTGGGAAGGATTGCAGTGGATTGATGAATAGTTTGGGGGACGATTGCAGTGGATGGATGAATAGTTTGCGGAGGATTGCAGTGGATTGATGAATAGTTTGCGGAGGATTGCAGTGGATTGATGAATAGTTTGGGGGAGGATTGCAGTGGGTTGATGAATAGTTTGGGGGAGGATTGCAGAGGATTGATGAATAGTTTGGGGAGGATTTCAGTGGATTGATGAATAGTTTGGGGGAGGATTGCAGTGGATTGATGAATAGTTTGGGGGAGGATTTCAGTGGATAGATGAATAGTTTGGGGGAGGATTGCAATGGATTGATGAATAGTTTGGTGAGGATTGCAGTGGATTGATGAATAGTTTGGGAAGGATTGCAGTAGATTGATGCATAGTTTGGGGAGGATTGCAGTGGATTGATGAATAGTTTGGGGGAGGATTGCAGTGGATTGATGAATAGTTTGGGGAAGGATTGCAGTGGATTGATGAATAGTTTGGGGGAGGATTGCAGTGGATTGATGAATAGTTTGGGGGAGGATTGCAGTGGATTGATGAATAGTTTGGGGAAGGATTGCAGAACATTGATGAATAGTTTGGGAAGGATTGCAGTGGATTGATGAATAGTTTGGGGGAGGATTGCAGTGGATTGATGAATAGTTTAGGGGAGGATTGCAGTGGATTGATAAATAGTTTGGGGGAGGATAACAGTGGATTGATGAATATTTTGGGGAAAATTGCAGAAGATTGATGAATAGTTTGGTGGAGGATTGCAGTGGATTGGTGAATACTTTGCGGAGGATTGCTGTGGATTGATGAATAGTTTGGGGGAGGATTGCAGTGGATTGGTGAATAGTTTGTGCAGGATTGCAGTGGATTGATGAATAGTATGGGGAGGATTGCAGTAGATTGATGAATAGTTTGGGGGAGGATTGCAGTGGATTGATGAATAGTTTGGGGAGGATTGCAATAGATTGACTAATAATTTGAGGAGGATTGCATTGGATTGATCAATAGTTTGCAGAGGATTGCAGTGAATTGATCAATAGTTTGGGGGAGGATTGCAGTTGATTGATGAATACTTTGGAGGAGGATTGCAATGGATTGATGTATAGTTTGCGGAGGATTGCAGTGGATTGATGAATAGTTTGGGGGCGGATTGCAATGGATTGATGAATAGTTTGTGGAGGATTGCAGTGGATTGATGAATAGATTGGGGAAGGATTGCAGTGGATTGATGAATAATTTGGGGGAGAATTGCAGTGGATTGATGAATAGTTTGGGGGAGGATTACAGTTGATTGATGAATAGTTTGGGGGAGGATTGCAGTGGATTGATGAATAATTTGGCGGAGGATTGCAGTGGATTGATGAATAGTTTGGGGAAGGATTGCAGTGGATTGATGAATAGTTTGGGGGAGGATTTCTGTGGATTGATGAATAGTTTGGTGGAGGATTGCAGTGGATTGATGAATAGTTTGGGAAGGATTGCAGTGGATTGATGAATAATTTGCGGAGGATTTCAGTGGATTGATGAATAGTTTGCGGAGGATTGCAGTGGATGGATGAATAGTTTGCGGAGGATTGCATTGGATTGATGAATAGTTTGGGGAAGGATTGCAGTGGATTGATGAATAATTTGGGGGAGGATTGCAGTGGATTGATGAATAGTTTGCGGAGGATTGCAGTGGATTGATGAATAGTTTGGGGGAGGATAGCAGTGGACTGATAAATAGTTTGGGGGAGGATCGCAGCGCATTGATGAATAGTTTGGGGGAGGATTGCAGTGGATTGAAGAATAGTTTGGGGGAGGATTGCAGTGGATTGATGAATAGATTGAGGGAGGATTGCAGTGAATTGATGAATAGTTTGGGGGAGGATTGCATGGATTGATGAATAGTTTGGGGGAGGATTGCAGTGGATTGAAGAATAGTTTGGGGGAGGATTGCAGTGGATTGATGAATAGTTTGGGGAAGGATTGCAGAAGATTGATGAATAGTTTGGGAAGGATTGCAGTAGATTGATGAATAGTTTGGGGGAGGATTGCAGTGGATTGATGAATAGTTTGGGAAGGATTGCAGTGGATTGATGAATAGTTTGGGGGAGGATTGCAGTGGATTGATGAATAGTTTTGGAAGGATTGCAGTGGATTGATGAACAGTTTGTGGGAGGATTGCAGTGGATTGATGAATAATTTGTGGAGGATTGCAGTGGATTGATGAATAGTTTGGTGGAGGATTGCAGCGGATTGATGAATAGTTTGGGGGAGGATTTCAGTGGATTGATGAATAGTTTGGGGGAGGATTGCAGTGGATTGATGAATAGTATGGGGGAGGATTTCAGTGGTTTGATGAATAGTTAGGGGGAGGATTGCAGTGGATTGATGAATAGTTTGGGGGAGGATAGCAGTGGATTGATGAATAGTTTGGGGGAGGATTGCAGTGGATTGAAGAATAGTTCGGGATGATTGCAGTGGATTGATGAATAGTTTGGGGGAGGATTGCAGTGGATTGATGAATAGTTTGGGGGACGATTGCAGTGGATTGATGAATAGTCTGGGGGAGGATTGCAGTGAATTGATGAATAGTTTCGGGGAGGATTGCAGTGGATTGATGAATAGTTTGCGGAGGATTGCAGTGGATTGATGAATAGTTTGGGGGAGGATTGCAGTGGATTGATGAATAGTTTGGGGGAGGATTGCAGTGGATTGATGAATAGTCTGGGGGAGGATTTCTGTGGATTGATGAATAGTTTGGGGAGGATTGCAGTGGATTGATGAATAGTTTGGGGGAGGATTGCAGTGGTTTGATGAATAGTTTGGGTTTGGATTGCAGTGGATTGATGAATAGTTTAGGGGAGGATTTCAGAGGATTGATGAAAAGTTTGGGGGAGAATTGCAGTGGATTGATGAATATTTTGGGGGAGGATTGCAGAGAATTGATGTATAGTTTGGGAGAGGATTTCAGTGGATTGATGAATAGTTTGCGGAGGATTGTAGTGGATTGATGACTAGTTTGGGGGAGGATTTCAGTGGATTGATGAATAGTTTGCGGAGGATTGCAGTGGATTGATGAATAGTTTGGGGGAGGATTTCAGTGGATAGCTGAATAGTTTGGGGGAGGATTGCAGTGGGTTGATGAATAGCTGGGTGAGGATTGCAATGTATTGATGAATAGTTTGGTGAGGATTGCAGTGGATAGATGAATAGTTTTGGGGAGGATTGCAGTGGATTGAAGAATAGTTCGGGAAGGATTGCAATGTATTGATGAATAGTTTGGTGAGGATTGCAGTGGATTGATGAATAGTGTGCGGAGGATTGCACTGGGTTGTTGAATAGTTTCGGGGAGGATTTCAGTTGATTGATGAATAGTTTCGGGGAGGATTGCAGTGGATTGATAAATATTTTGCGGAGGATTACATTGGGTTGATGAATTGTTTGGGGGAGGATTTCAGTGGATAGATGAATAGTTTGGGGGAGGATTGCAGTGGGTTGATGAATAGCTGGGTGAGGATTGCAATGGATTGATGAATAGTTTGGTGAGGATTGCAGTGGATTGATGAATAGTGTGCGGAGGATTGCACTGGGTTGATGAATAGTTTCGGGGAGGATTTCAGTTGATTGATGAATAGTTTCGGGGAGGATTGCAGTGGATTGATGAATATTTTGCGGAGGATTGCATTGGGTTGATGAATTGTTTGGGGGAGGATTTCAGTGGATTGATGAATAGTCTGGGGGAGGATTTCTGTGGATTGATGAATAGTTTGGGGAGGATTGCAGTGGATTGATGAATAGTTTGGGGGAGGATTGCAGTGGTTTGATGAATAGTTTGGGTTTGGATTGCAGTGGATTGATGAATAGTTTAGGGGAGGATTTCAGAGGATTGATGAAAAGTTTGGGGGAGAATTGCAGTGGATTGATGAATATTTTGGGGGAGGATTGCAGAGAATTGATGTATAGTTTGGGAGAGGATTTCAGTGGATTGATGAATAGTTTGCGGAGGATTGTAGTGGATTGATGACTAGTTTGGGGGAGGATTTCAGTGGATTGATGAATAGTTTGCGGAGGATTGCAGTGGATTGATGAATAGTTTGGGGGAGGATTTCAGTGGATAGCTGAATAGTTTGGGGGAGGATTGCAGTGGGTTGATGAATAGCTGGGTGAGGATTGCAATGTATTGATGAATAGTTTGGTGAGGATTGCAGTGGATAGATGAATAGTTTTGGGGAGGATTGCAGTGGATTGAAGAATAGTTCGGGAAGGATTGCAATGTATTGATGAATAGTTTGGTGAGGATTGCAGTGGATTGATGAATAGTGTGCGGAGGATTGCACTGGGTTGTTGAATAGTTTCGGGGAGGATTTCAGTTGATTGATGAATAGTTTCGGGGAGGATTGCAGTGGATTGATAAATATTTTGCGGAGGATTACATTGGGTTGATGAATTGTTTGGGGGAGGATTTCAGTGGATAGATGAATAGTTTGGGGGAGGATTGCAGTGGGTTGATGAATAGCTGGGTGAGGATTGCAATGGATTGATGAATAGTTTGGTGAGGATTGCAGTGGATTGATGAATAGTGTGCGGAGGATTGCACTGGGTTGATGAATAGTTTCGGGGAGGATTTCAGTTGATTGATGAATAGTTTCGGGGAGGATTGCAGTGGATTGATGAATATTTTGCGGAGGATTGCATTGGGTTGATGAATTGTTTGGGGGAGGATTTCAGTGGATAGATGAAAAGTTTGGTGAGGATTGCAGTGGATTGATGAATATTTTGCGGAGGATTGCATTGGGTTGATGAATTGTTTGGGGGAGGATTTCTTTGGATTCATAAATAGTTTGGGGGAGGATTGCAGTGGATTGATGGATAGTTTCGGGGAGGATTGCAGTGGATTGATGAATAGTTAGCGGAGGATTGCAGTGGATTGATGAATAGTTTGGGGGAGGGTTGCAGTGAATTGATGAATAGTTTGGGGGAGGATTGCAGTGGATTGATGAATAGTTTGGGGGTGGTTTGCAGTGAATTGATGAATAGTTTGGGGGAGGATTGCAGTGGATTGATGAATAGTTTGGGGGAGGATTTCAGTGGATTGATGAATAGTTTGGGGGAGGATTGCAGTGGATTGATAAATAGTGTGGGAAGGATTGCAGTGGATTGATGAATAGTTTGGGGGACGATTGCAGTGGATGGATGAATAGTTTGGCGGAGGATTGCAGTGGATTGATGAATAGTTTGGTGGAGGATTGCATGGATTGATGAATAGTTTGGGGGAGGATTTCAGTGGGTTGATGAATAGTTTGAGGAGGATTGCAATGGATTGATGAATACTTTGGGGGAGGATTGCAATGGATTGATGAATAGTTGGCGGAGAATTGCAGTGGATTGATGAATAGTTTGGGGGAGGATTGCAATGGATTGCTGAGTTTGCGGAGGATTGCAGTGGGTTGATGAATAGTTTGGGGGAGGATTGCAGTGGATTGATGAATAGTTTGGGGGAGGATTTCAGTGAAATGATGAATAATTTGCAGAGGATTGCAGTGGATTGATGAATAGTTTGGGAAGGATTTCTGTGGATTGATGAATAGTTTGAGGGAGGATTGCAGTGGATTGATGAATAGTTTGGGAAGGATTGCATTGGATTGATGAATAGTTTGGGGAAGAATTGCACTGGATTGATGAATAGTTTGGGGAGGATTTCAGTGGATTGATGAATAGTTTGGGGGAGGATTGCAGTGGATTGATGAATAGTTTGGGGGAGGATTGCAGTGGATTGATGAATAGTTTGGGGCAGGACTGCAGTGAATTGATGAATGGTTTGGTGGAGGATTGCAGTCGGTTGATGAATAGTTTGGGGGAGGAGTGCAGTGGGTTGATGAATAGTTTGCGGAGGTTTGCATTGGGTTGATGAATTGTTTGGGGGAGGATTTCTCTGGATTCATGAATAGTTTGGGGGAGGATTGCAGTGGATTGATGGATAGTTTCGGGGAGGATTGCAGTGGATTGATGAATAGTTAGCGAGGATTGCAGTGGATTGATGAATAGTTTGGGGGCGGGTTGCAGTGAATTGATGAATAGTTTGGGGGAGGATTGCAGTGGATTGATGAATAGTTTGGGGGTGGTTTGCAGTGAATTTATGAATAGTTTGGGGGAGGATTGCAGTGGATTGATGAATAGTTTGGGGGAGGATTTCAGTGGATTGATGAATAGTTTGGGGGACGATTGCAGTGGATGGATGAATAGTTTGCGGAGGATTGCAGTGGATTGATGAATAGTTTGCGGAGGATTGCAGTGGATTGATGAATAGTTTGGGGGAGGATTGCAGTGGATTGATGAATAGTTTGGGGGAGGATTTCAGTGGATTGATGAATAGTTTGGGGGAGGATTGCAGTGGATTGATGAATAGTTTGGGGGAGGATTTCAGTGGAGAGATGAATAGTTTGGGGGAGGATTGCAATGGATTGATGAATAGTTTGGTGAGGATTGCAGTGGATTGATGAATAGTTTGGGAAGGATTGCAGTAGATTGATGTATAGTTTGGGGAGGATTGCAGTGGATTGATGAATAGTTTGGGGGAGGATTGCAGTGGATTGATGAATAGTTTGGGGAAGGATTGCAGTGGATTGATGAATAGTTTGGGGGAGGATTGCAGTGGATTGATGAATAGTTTGGGGGAGGATTGCAGTGGATTGATGAATAGTTTGGGGAAGGATTGCAGAACATTGATGAATAGTTTGGGAAGGATTGCAGTGGATTGATGAATAGTTTGGGGGAGGATTGCAGTGGATTGATGAATAGTTTGGGGGAGGATAACAGTGGATTGATGAATATTTTGGGGAAAATTGCAGAAGATTGATGAATAGTTTGGTGGAGGATTGCAGTGGATTGGTGAATACTTTGCGGAGGATTGCTGTGGATTGATGAATAGTTTGGGGGAGGATTGCAGTGGATTGGTGAATAGTTTGTGCAGGATTGCAGTGGATTGATGAATACTATGGGGAGGATTGCAGTAGATTGATGAATAGTTTGGGGGAGGATTGCAGTGGATTGATGAATAGTTTGGGGAGGATTGCAATAGATTGACTAATAATTTGAGGAGGATTGCATTGGATTGATCAATAGTTTGCAGAGGATTGCAGTGAATTGATGAATAGTTTGGGGGAGGATTGCAGTTGATTGATGAATACTTTGGAGGAGGATTGCAATGGATTGATGTATAGTTTGCGGAGGATTGCAGTGGATTGATGAATAGTTTGGGGGCGGATTGCAATGGATTGATGAATAGTTTGTGGAGGATTGCAGTGGATTGATGAATAGATTAGGGAAGGATTGCAGTGGATTGATGAATAATTTGGGGGAGAATTGCAGTGGATTGATGAATAGTTTGGGGGAGGATTACAGTTGATTGATGAATAGTTTGGGGGAGGATTGCAGTGGATTGATGAATAGTTTGGGGGAGGATTGCAGTGGATTGATGAATAGTTTGGGGAAGGATTGCACTGGATTGATGAATAGTTTGGGGGAGGATTTCTGTGGATTGATGAATAGTTTGGTGGAGGATTGCAGTGGATTGATGAATAGTTTGGGAAGGATTGCAGTGGATTGATGAATAATTTGCGGAGGATTTCAGTGGATTGATGAATAGTTTGCGGAGGATTGCAGTGGATGGATGAATAGTTTGCGAGGATTGCAGTGGATTGATGAATAGTTTGGGGAAGGATTGCAGTGGATTGATGAATAATTTGGGGGAGGATTGCAGTGGATTGATGAATAGTTTGCGGAGGATTGCAGTGGATTGATGAATAGTTTGGGGGAGGATAGCAGTGGACTGATAAATAGTTTGGGGGAGGATCGCAGCGCATTGATGAATAGTTTGGGGGAGGATTGCAGTGGATTGAAGAATAGTTTGGGGGAGGATTGCAGTGGATTGATGAATAGATTGAGGGAGGATTGCAGTGAATTGATGAATAGTTTGGGGGAGGATTGCATGGATTGATGAATAGTTTGGGGGAGGATTGCAGTGGATTGAAGAATAGTTTGCGGAGGATTGCAGTGGATTGATGAATAGTTTGGGGAAGGATTGCAGAAGATTGATGAATAGTTTGGGAAGAATTGCAGTAGATTGATGAATAGTTTGGGGGAGGATTGCAGTGGATTGATGAATAGTTTTGGAAGGATTGCAGTGGATTGATGAACAGTTTGTGGGAGGATTGCAGTGGATTGATGAATAATTTGTGGAGGATTGCAGTGGATTGATGAATAGTTTGGTGGAGGATTGCAGCAGATTGATGAATAGTTTGGGGGAGGATTGCAGTGGATTGATGAATAGTTTGGGGGAGGAATGCAGTGGATTGATGAATAGTATGGGGGAGGATTTCAGTGGTTTGATGAATAGTTAGGGGGAGGATTGCAGTGGATTGATGAATAGTTTGGGGGAGGATAGCAGTGGATTGATGAATAGTTTGGGGGAGGATTGCAGTGGATTGAAGAATAGTTCGGGAATGATTGCAGTGGATTGATGAATAGTTTGGGGGAGGATTGCAGTGGATTGATGAATAGTTTGGGGGACGATTGCAGTGGATTGATGAATAGTCTGGGGGAGGATTGCAGTGAATTGTTGAAAAGTTTGGGGGAGGATTGCAGTGGATTGATGAATAGTTTGCGGAGGATTGCAGTGGATTGATGAATAGTTTGGGGGAGGATTTCAGTTGATTGATGAATAGTTTCGGGGAGGATTGCAGTGGATTGATAAATATTTTGCGGAGGATTACATTGGGTTGATGAATTGTTTGGGGGAGGATTTCAGTGGATAGATGAATAGTTTGGGGGAGGATTGCAGTGGGTTGATGAATAGCTGGGTGAGGATTGCAATGGATTGATGAATAGTTTGGTGAGGATTGCAGTGGATTGATGAATAGTGTGCGGAGGATTGCACTGGGTTGATGAATAGTTTCGGGGAGGATTTCAGTTGATTGATGAATAGTTTCGGGGAGGATTGCAGTGGATTGATGAATATTTTGCGGAGGATTGCATTGGGTTGATGAATTGTTTGGGGGAGGATTTCAGTGGATAGATGAAAAGTTTGGTGAGGATTGCAGTGGATTGATGAATATTTTGCGGAGGATTGCATTGGGTTGATGAATTGTTTGGGGGAGGATTTCTTTGGATTCATAAATAGTTTGGGGGAGGATTGCAGTGGATTGATGGATAGTTTCGGGGAGGATTGCAGTGGATTGATGAATAGTTAGCGGAGGATTGCAGTGGATTGATGAATAGTTTGGGGGAGGGTTGCAGTGAATTGATGAATAGTTTGGGGGAGGATTGCAGTGGATTGATGAATAGTTTGGGGGTGGTTTGCAGTGAATTGATGAATAGTTTGGGGGAGGATTGCAGTGGATTGATGAATAGTTTGGGGGAGGATTTCAGTGGATTGATGAATAGTTTGGGGGAGGATTGCAGTGGATTGATAAATAGTGTGGGAAGGATTGCAGTGGATTGATGAATAGTTTGGGGGACGATTGCAGTGGATGGATGAATAGTTTGGCGGAGGATTGCAGTGGATTGATGAATAGTTTGGTGGAGGATTGCATGGATTGATGAATAGTTTGGGGGAGGATTTCAGTGGGTTGATGAATAGTTTGAGGAGGATTGCAATGGATTGATGAATACTTTGGGGGAGGATTGCAATGGATTGATGAATAGTTGGCGGAGAATTGCAGTGGATTGATGAATAGTTTGGGGGAGGATTGCAATGGATTGCTGAGTTTGCGGAGGATTGCAGTGGGTTGATGAATAGTTTGGGGGAGGATTGCAGTGGATTGATGAATAGTTTGGGGGAGGATTTCAGTGAAATGATGAATAATTTGCAGAGGATTGCAGTGGATTGATGAATAGTTTGGGAAGGATTTCTGTGGATTGATGAATAGTTTGAGGGAGGATTGCAGTGGATGGATGAATAGTTTGGGAAGGATTGCATTGGATTGATGAATAGTTTGGGGAAGAATTGCACTGGATTGATGAATAGTTTGGGGGAGGATTTCAGTGGATTGATGAATAGTTTGGGGGAGGATTGCAGTGGATTGATGAATAGTTTGGGGGAGGATTGCAGTGGATTGATGAATAGTTTGGGGCAGGACTGCAGTGAATTGATGAATGGTTTGGTGGAGGATTGCAGTCGGTTGATGAATAGTTTGGGGGAGGAGTGCAGTGGGTTGATGAATAGTTTGCGGAGGTTTGCATTGGGTTGATGAATTGTTTGGGGGAGGATTTCTCTGGATTCATGAATAGTTTGGGGGAGGATTGCAGTGGATTGATGGATAGTTTCGGGGAGGATTGCAGTGGATTGATGAATAGTTAGCGAGGATTGCAGTGGATTGATGAATAGTTTGGGGGAGGGTTGCAGTGAATTGATGAATAGTTTGGGGGAGGATTGCAGTGGATTGATGAATAGTTTGGGGGTGGTTTGCAGTGAATTTATGAATAGTTTGGGGGAGGATTGCAGTGGATTGATGAATAGTTTGGGGGAGGATTTCAGTGGATTGATGAATAGTTTGGGGGACGATTGCAGTGGATGGATGAATAGTTTGCGGAGGATTGCAGTGGATTGATGAATAGTTTGCGGAGGATTGCAGTGGATTGATGAATAGTTTGGGGGAGGATTGCAGTGGATTGATGAATAGTTTGGGGGAGGATTTCAGTGGATTGATGAATAGTTTGGGGGAGGATTGCAGTGGATTGATGAATAGTTTGGGGGAGGATTTCAGTGGAGAGATGAATAGTTTGGGGGAGGATTGCAATGGATTGATGAATAGTTTGGTGAGGATTGCAGTGGATTGATGAATAGTTTGGGAAGGATTGCAGTAGATTGATGTATAGTTTGGGGAGGATTGCAGTGGATTGATGAATAGTTTGCGGAGGATTGCAGTGGATTGATGAATAGTTTGGGGGAGGATAGCAGTGGACTGATAAATAGTTTGGGGGAGGATCGCAGCGCATTGATGAATAGTTTGGGGGAGGATTGCAGTGGATTGAAGAATAGTTTGGGGGAGGATTGCAGTGGATTGATGAATAGATTGAGGGAGGATTGCAGTGAATTGATGAATAGTTTGGGGGAGGATTGCATGGATTGATGAATAGTTTGGGGGAGGATTGCAGTGGATTGAAGAATAGTTTGCGGAGGATTGCAGTGGATTGATGAATAGTTTGGGGAAGGATTGCAGAAGATTGATGAATAGTTTGGGAAGAATTGCAGTAGATTGATGAATAGTTTGGGGGAGGATTGCAGTGGATTGATGAATAGTTTTGGAAGGATTGCAGTGGATTGATGAACAGTTTGTGGGAGGATTGCAGTGGATTGATGAATAATTTGTGGAGGATTGCAGTGGATTGATGAATAGTTTGGTGGAGGATTGCAGCAGATTGATGAATAGTTTGGGGGAGGATTGCAGTGGATTGATGAATAGTTTGGGGGAGGAATGCAGTGGATTGATGAATAGTATGGGGGAGGATTTCAGTGGTTTGATGAATAGTTAGGGGGAGGATTGCAGTGGATTGATGAATAGTTTGGGGGAGGATAGCAGTGGATTGATGAATAGTTTGGGGGAGGATTGCAGTGGATTGAAGAATAGTTCGGGAATGATTGCAGTGGATTGATGAATAGTTTGGGGGAGGATTGCAGTGGATTGATGAATAGTTTGGGGGACGATTGCAGTGGATTGATGAATAGTCTGGGGGAGGATTGCAGTGAATTGTTGAAAAGTTTGGGGGAGGATTGCAGTGGATTGATGAATAGTTTGCGGAGGATTGCAGTGGATTGATGAATAGTTTGGGGGAGGATTTCAGTTGATTGATGAATAGTTTCGGGGAGGATTGCAGTGGATTGATAAATATTTTGCGGAGGATTACATTGGGTTGATGAATTGTTTGGGGGAGGATTTCAGTGGATAGATGAATAGTTTGGGGGAGGATTGCAGTGGGTTGATGAATAGCTGGGTGAGGATTGCAATGGATTGATGAATAGTTTGGTGAGGATTGCAGTGGATTGATGAATAGTGTGCGGAGGATTGCACTGGGTTGATGAATAGTTTCGGGGAGGATTTCAGTTGATTGATGAATAGTTTCGGGGAGGATTGCAGTGGATTGATGAATATTTTGCGGAGGATTGCATTGGGTTGATGAATTGTTTGGGGGAGGATTTCAGTGGATAGATGAAAAGTTTGGTGAGGATTGCAGTGGATTGATGAATATTTTGCGGAGGATTGCATTGGGTTGATGAATTGTTTGGGGGAGGATTTCTTTGGATTCATAAATAGTTTGGGGGAGGATTGCAGTGGATTGATGGATAGTTTCGGGGAGGATTGCAGTGGATTGATGAATAGTTAGCGGAGGATTGCAGTGGATTGATGAATAGTTTGGGGGAGGGTTGCAGTGAATTGATGAATAGTTTGGGGGAGGATTGCAGTGGATTGATGAATAGTTTGGGGGTGGTTTGCAGTGAATTGATGAATAGTTTGGGGGAGGATTGCAGTGGATTGATGAATAGTTTGGGGGAGGATTTCAGTGGATTGATGAATAGTTTGGGGGAGGATTGCAGTGGATTGATAAATAGTGTGGGAAGGATTGCAGTGGATTGATGAATAGTTTGGGGGACGATTGCAGTGGATGGATGAATAGTTTGGCGGAGGATTGCAGTGGATTGATGAATAGTTTGGTGGAGGATTGCATGGATTGATGAATAGTTTGGGGGAGGATTTCAGTGGGTTGATGAATAGTTTGAGGAGGATTGCAATGGATTGATGAATACTTTGGGGGAGGATTGCAATGGATTGATGAATAGTTGGCGGAGAATTGCAGTGGATTGATGAATAGTTTGGGGGAGGATTGCAATGGATTGCTGAGTTTGCGGAGGATTGCAGTGGGTTGATGAATAGTTTGGGGGAGGATTGCAGTGGATTGATGAATAGTTTGGGGGAGGATTTCAGTGAAATGATGAATAATTTGCAGAGGATTGCAGTGGATTGATGAATAGTTTGGGAAGGATTTCTGTGGATTGATGAATAGTTTGAGGGAGGATTGCAGTGGATGGATGAATAGTTTGGGAAGGATTGCATTGGATTGATGAATAGTTTGGGGAAGAATTGCACTGGATTGATGAATAGTTTGGGGGAGGATTTCAGTGGATTGATGAATAGTTTGGGGGAGGATTGCAGTGGATTGATGAATAGTTTGGGGGAGGATTGCAGTGGATTGATGAATAGTTTGGGGCAGGACTGCAGTGAATTGATGAATGGTTTGGTGGAGGATTGCAGTCGGTTGATGAATAGTTTGGGGGAGGAGTGCAGTGGGTTGATGAATAGTTTGCGGAGGTTTGCATTGGGTTGATGAATTGTTTGGGGGAGGATTTCTCTGGATTCATGAATAGTTTGGGGGAGGATTGCAGTGGATTGATGGATAGTTTCGGGGAGGATTGCAGTGGATTGATGAATAGTTAGCGAGGATTGCAGTGGATTGATGAATAGTTTGGGGGAGGGTTGCAGTGAATTGATGAATAGTTTGGGGGAGGATTGCAGTGGATTGATGAATAGTTTGGGGGTGGTTTGCAGTGAATTTATGAATAGTTTGGGGGAGGATTGCAGTGGATTGATGAATAGTTTGGGGGAGGATTTCAGTGGATTGATGAATAGTTTGGGGGACGATTGCAGTGGATGGATGAATAGTTTGCGGAGGATTGCAGTGGATTGATGAATAGTTTGCGGAGGATTGCAGTGGATTGATGAATAGTTTGGGGGAGGATTGCAGTGGATTGATGAATAGTTTGGGGGAGGATTTCAGTGGATTGATGAATAGTTTGGGGGAGGATTGCAGTGGATTGATGAATAGTTTGGGGGAGGATTTCAGTGGAGAGATGAATAGTTTGGGGGAGGATTGCAATGGATTGATGAATAGTTTGGTGAGGATTGCAGTGGATTGATGAATAGTTTGGGAAGGATTGCAGTAGATTGATGTATAGTTTGGGGAGGATTGCAGTGGATTGATGAATAGTTTGGGGGAGGATTGCAGTGGATTGATGAATAGTTTGGGGAAGGATTGCAGTGGATTGATGAATAGTTTGGGGGAGGATTGCAGTGGATTGATGAATAGTTTGGGGGAGGATTGCAGTGGATTGATGAATAGTTTGGGGAAGGATTGCAGAACATTGATGAATAGTTTGGGAAGGATTGCAGTGGATTGATGAATAGTTTGGGGGAGGATTGCAGTGGATTGATGAATAGTTTGGGGGAGGATAACAGTGGATTGATGAATATTTTGGGGAAAATTGCAGAAGATTGATGAATAGTTTGGTGGAGGATTGCAGTGGATTGGTGAATACTTTGCGGAGGATTGCTGTGGATTGATGAATAGTTTGGGGGAGGATTGCATTGGATTGGTGAATAGTTTGTGCAGGATTGCAGTGGATTGATGAATACTATGGGGAGGATTGCAGTAGATTGATGAATAGTTTGGGGGAGGATTGCAGTGGATTGATGAATAGTTTGGGGAGGATTGCAATAGATTGACTAATAATTTGAGGAGGATTGCATTGGATTGATCAATAGTTTGCAGAGGATTGCAGTGAATTGATGAATAGTTTGGGGGAGGATTGCAGTTGATTGATGAATACTTTGGAGGAGGATTGCAATGGATTGATGTATGGTTTGCGGAGGATTGCAGTGGATTGATGAATAGTTTGGGGGCGGATTGCAATGGATTGATGAATAGTTTGTGGAGGATTGCAGTGGATTGATGAATAGATTAGGGAAGGATTGCAGTGGATTGATGAATAATTTGGGGGAGAATTGCAGTGGATTGATGAATAGTTTGGGGGAGGATTACAGTTGATTGATGAATAGTTTGGGGGAGGATTGCAGTGGATTGATGAATAGTTTGGGGGAGGATTGCAGTGGATTGATGAATAGTTTGGGGAAGGATTGCACTGGATTGATGAATAGTTTGGGGGAGGATTTCTGTGGATTGATGAATAGTTTGGTGGAGGATTGCAGTGGATTGATGAATAGTTTGGGAAGGATTGCAGTGGATTGATGAATAATTTGCGGAGGATTTCAGTGGATTGATGAATAGTTTGCGGAGGATTGCAGTGGATGGATGAATAGTTTGCGAGGATTGCAGTGGATTGATGAATAGTTTGGGGAAGGATTGCAGTGGATTGATGAATAATTTGGGGGAGGATTGCAGTGGATTGATGAATAGTTTGCGGAGGATTGCAGTGGATTGATGAATAGTTTGGGGGAGGATAGCAGTGGACTGATAAATAGTTTGGGGGAGGATCGCAGCGCATTGATGAATAGTTTGGGGGAGGATTGCAGTGGATTGAAGAATAGTTTGGGGGAGGATTGCAGTGGATTGATGAATAGATTGAGGGAGGATTGCAGTGAATTGATGAATAGTTTGGGGGAGGATTGCATGGATTGATGAATAGTTTGGGGGAGGATTGCAGTGGATTGAAGAATAGTTTGCGGAGGATTGCAGTGGATTGATGAATAGTTTGGGGAAGGATTGCAGAAGATTGATGAATAGTTTGGGAAGGATTGCAGTAGATTGATGAATAGTTTGGGGGAGGATTGCAGTGGATTGATGAATAGTTTTGGAAGGATTGCAGTGGATTGATGAACAGTTTGTGGGAGGATTGCAGTGGATTGATGAATAATTTGTGGAGGATTGCAGTGGATTGATGAATAGTTTGGTGGAGGATTGCAGCAGATTGATGAATAGTTTGGGGGAGGATTGCAGTGGATTGATGAATAGTTTGGGGGAGGAATGCAGTGGATTGATGAATAGTATGGGGGAGGATTTCAGTGGTTTGATGAATAGTTAGGGGGAGGATTGCAGTGGATTGATGAATAGTTTGGGGGAGGATAGCAGTGGATTGATGAATAGTTTGGGGGAGGATTGCAGTGGATTGAAGAATAGTTCGGGAATGATTGCAGTGGATTGATGAATAGTTTGGGGGAGGATTGCAGTGGATTGATGAATAGTTTGGGGGACGATTGCAGTGGATTGATGAATAGTCTGGGGGAGGATTGCAGTGAATTGTTGAAAAGTTTGGGGGAGGATTGCAGTGGATTGATGAATAGTTTGCGGAGGATTGCAGTGGATTGATGAATAGTTTGGGGGAGGATTGCAGTGGATTGATGAATAGTTTGGGGGAGGATTGCAGTGGATTGATGAATAGTCTGGGGGAGGATTTCTGTGGATTGATGAATAGTTTGGGGAGGATTGCAGTGGATTGATGAATAGTTTGGGGGAGGATTGCAGTGGTTTGATGAATAGTTTGGGTGTGGATTGCAGTGGATTGATGAATAGTTTGGGGGAGGATTTCAGAGGATTGATGAAAAGTTTGGGGGAGGATTGCAGTGGATTGATGAATAGTTTGGGGGAGGATTGCAGTGGATTGATGAATAGTCTGGGGGAGGATTTCTGTGGATTGATGAATAGTTTGGGGAGGATTGCAGTGGATTGATGAATAGTTTGGGGGAGGATTGCAGTGGTTTGATGAATAGTTTGGGTGTGGATTGCAGTGGATTGATGAATAGTTTGGGGGAGGATTTCAGAGGATTGATGAAAAGTTTGGGGGAGAATTGCAGTGGATTGATGAATATTTTGGGGGAGGATTGCAGAGAATTGATGTATAGTATGGGAGAGGATTTCAGTGGATTGATGAATAGTTTGCGGAGGATTGTAGTGGATTGATGACTAGTTTGGGGGAGGATTTCAGTGGATTGATGAATAGTTTGCGGAGGATTGCAGTGGATTGATGAATAGTTTGGGGGAGGATTTCAGTGGATAGCTGAATAGTTTGGGGGAGGATTGCAGTGGGTTGATGAATAGCTGGGTGAGGATTGCAATGTATTGATGAATAGTTTGGTGAGGATTGCAGTGGATAGATGAGTAGTTTTGGGGAGGATTGCAGTGGATTGAAGAATAGTTCGGGAAGGATTGCAATGTATTGATGAATAGTTTGGTGAGGATTGCAGTGGATTGATGAATAGTGTGCGGAGGATTGCACTGGGTTGATGAATAGTTTCGGGGAGGATTTCAGTTGATTGATGAATAGTTTCGGGGAGGGTTGCAGTGGATTGATGAATATTTTGCGGAGGATTGCATTGGTTGATGAATTGTTTGGGGGAGGATTTCAGTGGATAGATGAATAGTTTGGGGGAGGATTGCAGTGGGTTGATGAATAGCTGGGTGAGGATTGCAATGGATTGATGAATAATTTGGTGAGGATTGCAGTGGATTGATGAATAGTGTGCGGAGGATTGCACTGGGTTGATGAATAGTTTCGGGGAGGATTTCAGTTGATTGATGAATAGTTTCGGGGAGGATTGCAGTGGATTGATGAATATTTTGCGGAGGATTGCATTGGGTTGATGAATTGTTTGGGGGAGGATTTCAGTGAATAGATGAAAAGTTTGGTGAGGATTGCAGTGGATTGATGAATATTTTGCGGAGGATTGCATTGGGTTGATGAATTGTTTGGGGGAGGATTTCTTTGGATTCATAAATAGTTTGGGGGAGGATTGCAGTGGATTGATGGATAGTTTCGGGGAGGATTGCAGTGGATTGATGAATAGTTAGCGGAGGATTGCAGTGGATTGATGAATAGTTTGGGGGAGGGTTGCAGTGAATTGATGAATAGTTTGGGGGAGGATTGCAGTGGATTGATGAATAGTTTGGGGGTGGTTTGCAGTGAATTGATGAATAGTTTGGGGGAGGATTGCAGTGGATTGATGAATAGTTTGGGGGAGGATTTCAGTGGATTGATGAATAGTTTGGGGGAGGATTGCAGTGGATTGATAAATAGTGTGGGAAGGATTGCAGTGGATTGATGAATAGTTTGGGGGACGATTGCAGTGGATGGATGAATAGTTTGGCGGAGGATTGCAGTGGATTGATGAATAGTTTGGTGGAGGATTGCAGTGGATTGATGAATAGTTTGGGGGAGGATTTCAGTGGGTTGATGAATAGTTTGAGGAGGATTGCAATGGATTGATGAATACTTGGGGGGAGGATTGCAATGGATTGATGAATAGTTGGCGGAGAATTGCAGTGGATTGATGAATAGTTTGGGGGAGGATTGCAATGGATTGCTGAGTTTGCGGAGGATTGCAGTGGGTTGATGAATAGTTTGGGGGAGGATTGCAGTGGATTGATGAATAGTTTGGGGGAGGATTTCAGTGAAATGATGAATAATTTGCAGAGGATTGCAGTGGATTGATGAATAGTTTGGGAAGGATTTCTGTGGATTGATGAATAGTTTGAGGGAGGATTTCAGTGGATTGATGAATAGTTTGGGAAGGATTGCATTGGATTGATGAATAGTTTGGGGAAGGATTGCATTGGATTGATGAATAGTTTGGGGGAGGATTTCAGTGGATTGATGAATAGTTTGGGGGAGGATTGCAGTGGATTGATGATAGTTTGGGGGAGGATTGCAGTGGATTGATGAATAGTTTGGGGGAGGATTGCAGTGGATTGATGAATAGTTTGGGAAGGATTGCAGTGGATTGATGAATAGTTTGGGGGAGGATTGCAGTGGATTGGTGAGTAGTTTGCGGAGGATTGCAGTAGAGTGATGAATAGTTTGGGAAGGATTGCAGTGGATTGCTGAATAGTTTGGGGGAGGATTGCAGTGGATTGATGAATAGTTTGGGTGGGATTGCAGTGGATTGATGAATAGTTTTGGGGATGATTGCAGTGGATTGGTGAATAGTTTACGGAGGATTGCAGTGGATTGATGAATAGTTTGGGGGAGGATTGCAAATGATTGATGAATAGTTTGGGGGAGGATTGCTGAGGATTGATGAATAGTTTGCGGAAGATTGGAGTAGATTGATGAATAGTTTGCGAAGGATTGCAGTGGATTGATGAATAGTTTGGGGGTGGATTGCAGTGGATTGATGAATAGTTTGGGGAAGGATTGCAGTGGATTGATGAATAGTTTGGGGGAGGATTGCAGTGGATTGATGAATAGTTTGGGGGAGGATTGCAGTGGATTGATGAATAGTTTGGGGAAGGATTGCAGAACATTGATGAATAGTTTGGGAAGGATTGCAGTGGATTGATGAATAGTTTGGGGGAGGATTGCAGTGGATTGATGAATAGTTTAGGGGAGGATTGCAGTGGATTGATAAATAGTTTGGGGGAGGATAACAGTGGATTGATGAATATTTTGGGGAAAATTGCAGAAGATTGATGAATAGTTTGGTGGAGGATTGCAGTGGATCGGTGAATACTTTGCGGAGGATTGCTGTGGATTGATGAATAGTTTGGGGGAGGATTGCAGTGGATTGGTGAATAGTTTGTGCCAGATTGCAGTGGATTGATGAATAGTATGGGGAGGATTGCAGTAGATTGATGAATAGTTTGGGGGAGGATTGCAGTGGATTGATGAATAGTTTGGGGAGGATTGCAATAGATTGACTAATAATTTGAGGAGGATTGCATTGGATTGATCAATAGTTTGCAGAGGATTGCAGTGAATTGATGAATAGTTTGGGGGAGGATTGCAGTTGATTGATGAATTCTTTGGAGGAGGATTGCAATGGATTGATGTATAGTTTGCGGAGGATTGCAGTGGATTGATGAATAGTTTGGGGGCGGATTGCAGTGGATTGATGAATAATTTGGGGGAGAATTGCAGTGGATTGATGAATAGTTTGGGGGATGATTACAGTTGATTGATGAATAGTTTGGGGGAGGATTGCAGTGGATTGATGAATAGTTTGGGGGAGGATTGCAGTGGATTGATGAATAGTTTGGGGAAGGATTGCAGTGGATTGATGAATAGTTTGGGGGAGGATTTCTGTGGATTGATGAATAGTTTGGTGGAGGATTGCAGTGGATTGATGAATAGTTTGGGAAGGATTGCAGTGGATTGATGAATAATTTGCGGAGGATTTCAGTGGATTGATGAATAGTTTGCGGAGGATTGCAGTGGATGGATGAATAGTTTGCGGAGGATTGCAGTGGATTGATGAATAGTTTGGGGAAGGATTGCAGTGGATTGATGAATAATTTGGGGGAGGATTGCAGTGGATTGATGAATAGTTTGCGGAGGATTGCAGTGGATTGATGAATAGTTTGGGGGAGGATAGCAGTGGACTGATAAATAGTTTGGGGGAGGATCGCAGCGCATTGATGAATAGTTTGGGGGAGGATTGCAGTGGATTGAAGAATAGTTTGGGAAGGATTGCAGTGGATCGATGAATAGTTTGGGGGAGGATTGCAGTGGATTGATGAATAGATTGAGGGAGGATTGCAGTGAATTGATGAATAGTTTGGGGGAGGATTGCACTGGATTGATGAATAGTTTGGGGGAGGATTGCATGGATTGATGAATAGTTTGGGGGAGGATTGCAGTGGATTGAAGAATAGTTTGCGGAGGATTGCAGTGGATTGATGAATAGTTTGGGGAAGGATTGCAGAAGATTGATGAATAGTTTGGGAAGGATTGCAGTAGATTGATGAATAGTTTGGGGGAGGATTGCAGTGGATTGATGAATAGTTTGGGGGAGGATTGCAGTGGATTGATCAATAGTTTGGGAAGGATTGCAGTGGATTGATGAACAGTTTGTGGGAGGATTGCAGTGGATTGATGAATAATTTGTGGAGGATTGCAGTGGATTGATGAATAGTTTGGTGGAGGATTGCAGCGGATTGATGCATAGTTTGGGGGAGGATTGCAGTGGATTGAAGAATAGTTCGGGAAGGATTGCAGTGGATTGATGAATAGTTTGGGGGAGGATAGCAGTGGATTGATGAATAGTTTGGGGGAGGATTGCAGTGGATTGAAGAATAGTTCGGGAAGGATTGCAGTGGATTGATGAATAGTTTGGGGGAGGATTGCAGTGGATTGATGAATAGTTTGGGGACGATTGCAGTGGATTGATGAATAGTCTGGGGGAGGATTGCAGTGAATTGATGAATAGTTTGGGGGAGGATTGCAGTGGATTGATGAATAGATTGAGGGAGGATTGCAGTGAATTGATGAATAGTTTGTGGGAGGATTGCAGTGGATTGATGAATAGTTTGGGGGAGGATTGCAGTGGATTGATGAATAGTCTGGGGGAGGATTTCTGTGGATTGATGAATAGTTTGGGGAGGATTGCAGTGGATTGATGAATAGTTTGGGGGAGGACTGCAGTGGGTTGATGAATAGTTTGGGTGTGGATTGCAGTGGATTGATGAATAGTTTGGGGGAGGATTGCAGTGGATTGATGAATAGTTTGGGGGAGGATTGCAGTGGGTTGATGAATAGTTTGGGGGAGGATTGCAGTGGATTGATGAATAGTTTGGGGGAGGATTTCAGAGGATTGATGAAAAGTTTGGGGGAGAATTGCAGTGGATTGATGAATATTTTGGGGGAGGATTGCAGAGAATTGATGTATAGTTTGGGAGAGGATTTCAGTGGATTGATGAATAGTTTGCGGAGGATTGTAGTGGATTGATGACTAGTTTGGGGGAGGGTTTCAGTGGATTGATGAATAGTTTGCGGAGGATTGCAGTGGATTGATGAATAGTTTGGGGGAGGATTTCAGTGGATAGCTGAATAGTTTTGGGGAGGATTGCAGTGGGTTGATGAATAGCTGGGTGAGGATTGCAATGTATTGATGAATAGTTTGGTGAGGATTGCAGTGGATTGATGAATAGTGTGCGGAGGATTGCACTGGGTTGATGAATAGTTTCGGGGAGGATTTCAGTTGATTGATGAATAGTTTCGGGGAGGATTGCAGTGGATTGATGAATATTTTGCGGAGGATTGCATTGGCTTGATGAATTGTTTGGGGGAGGATTTCAGTGGATAGATGAATAGTTTGGGGGAGGATTGCAGTGGATTGATGGATAGTTTCGGGGAGGATTGCAATGGATTGATGAATAGTTTGGTGAGGATTGCAGTGGATTGATGAATAGTGTGCGGAGAATTGCACTGGGTTGATGAATAGTTTCGGGGAGGATTTCAGTTGATTGATGAATAGTTTGGGAAGGATTTCTGTGGATTGATGAATAGTTTGAGGGAGGATTGCAGTGGATTGATGAATAGTTTGGGAAGGATTGCATTGGATTGATGAATAGTTTGGGGAAGGATTGCACTGGATTGATGAATAGTTTGGGGGAGGATTTCAGTGGATTGATGAATAGTTTGGGGGAGGATTGCAGTGGATTGATGAATAGTTTGGGGGAAGATTGCAGTGGATTGATGAATAGTTTGGGGCAGGACTGCAGTGAATTGATGAATGGTTTGGTGGAGGATTGCAGTCGGTTGATGACTAGTTTGGGGGAGGAGTGCAGTGGGTTGATGAATAGTTTGCGGAGGATTGCAGTGAATTGATGAATAGTTTGGGGGAGGATTGCAGTGGATTGATGAATAGTTTGGGGGAGGATTGCAGTAGATTGATGAATAGTTTGGGAAGGATTGCAGTGGATTGATGAATAGTTTGGGGGAGGATTGTAGTGGATTGATGAATAGTTTGGGAAGGATTGCAGTGGATTGATGAATAGTTTGGGAAGGATTGCAGTGGATTGGTGAGTAGTTTGCGGAGGATTGCAGTAGAGTGATGAATAGTTTGGGAAGGATTGCAGTGGATTGCTGAATAGTTTGGGGGAGGATTGCAGTGGATTGATGAATAGTTTGGGTGGGATTGCAGTGGATTGATGAATAGTTTGGGGGATGATTGCAGTGGATTGGTGAATAGTTTACGGAGGATTGCAGTGGATTGATGAATAGTTTGGGGAAGGATTGCAAATGATTGATGAATAGTTTGGGGGAGGATTGCTGAGGATTGATGAATAGTTTGCGGAAGATTGGAGTAGATTGATGAATAGTTTGCGAAGGATTGCAGTGGATTGATGAATAGTTTGGGGGTGGATTGCAGTGGATTGATGAATAGTTTGTGGAAGGATTGCAGTGGATTGATGAATAGTTTGGGAAGGTTTGCAGTAGATTGATGTATAGTTTGGGGGAGGATTGCAGTGGATTGATGAATAGTTTGGGGAAGGATTGCAGAACATTGATGAATAGTTTGGGAAGGATTGCAGTGGATTGATGAATAGTTTGGGGGAGGAATGCAGTGGATTGATGAATAGTTTAGGGGAGGATTGCAGTGGATTGATAAATAGTTTGGGGGAGGATAACAGTGGATTGATGAATATGTTGGGGAAAATTGCAGAAGATTGATGAATAGTTTGGTGGAGGATTGCAGTGGATCGGTGAATACTTTGCGGAGGATTGCTGTGGATTGATGAATAGTTTGGGGGAGGATTGCAGTGGATTGGTGAATAGTTTGTGCCGGATTGCAGTGGATTGATGAATAGTATGGGGAGGATTGCAGTAGATTGATGAATAGTTTGGGGGAGGGTTGCAGTGGATTGATGAATAGTTTGGGGAGGATTGCAATAGATTGACTAATAATTTGAGGAGGATTGCATTGGATTGATGAATAGTTTGGGGGCGGATTGCAGTTGATTGATGAATTCTTTGGAGGAGGATTGCAATGGATTGATGTATAGTTTGCGGAGGATTGCAGTGGATTGATGAATAGTTTGGGGGCGGATTGCAATGGATTGATGAATAGTTTGCGGAGGATTGCAGTGGATTGATGAATAGATTGGGGAAGGATTGCAGTGGATTGATGAATAGTTTGGTGGAGGATTGCAGTGGATTGATGAATAGTTTGGGAAGGATTGCAGTGGATTGATGAATAATTTGCGGAGGATTTCAGTGGATTGATGAATAGTTTGCGGAGGATTGCACTGGATGGATGAATAGTTTGCGGAGGATTGCAGTGGATTGATGAATAGTTTGGGGAAGGATTGCAGTGGATTGATGAATAATTTGGGGGAGGATTGCAGTGGATTGATGAATAGTTTGCGGAGGATTGCAGTGGATTGATGAATAATTTGGGGCAGGATAGCAGTGGACTGATAAATAGTTTGGGGGAGGATCGCAGCGCATTGATGAATAGTTTGGGGGAGGATTGCAGTGGATTGAAGAATAGTTTGGGAAGGATTCCAGTGGATTGATGAATAGTTTGGGGGAGGATTGCAGTGGATTGATGAATAGATTGAGGGAGGATTGCAGTGAATTCATGAATAGTTTGGGGGAGGATTGCACTGGATTGATGAATAGTTTGGGGAAGGATTGCATGGATTGATGAATAGTTTGGGGGAGGATTGCAGTGGATTGAAGAATAGTTTGCGGAGGATTGCAGTGGATGAAAGATGAATAGTTTGGGGAAGGATTGCAGAAGATTGATGAATAGTTTGGGAAGGATTGCAGTAGATTGATGAATAGTTTGGGGGAGGATTGCAGTGGATTGATGAATAGTTTGGGGGAGGATTGCAGTGGATTGATCAATAGTTTGGGAAGGATTGCAGTGGATTGATGAATAGTTTGGGGGAGGATTTCTCTGGATTGATGAAAAGTTTGGGGGAGGATTGCGGTGGATTGATGAATAGTTTGGGAAGGATTGCAATGGATTGATGAACAGTTTGTGGGAGGATTGCAGTGGATTGATGAATAATTTGTGGAGGATTGCAGTGGATTGATGAATAGTTAGGGGGAGGATTGCAGTGGATTGATGAATAGTTTGGGGGAGGATAGCAGTGGATTGATGAATAGTTTGGGGGAGGATTGCAGTGGATTGTAGAATAGTTCGGGAAGGATTGCAGTGGATTGATGAATAGTTTGGGGGAGGATTGCAGTGGATTGATGAATAGTTTGGGCGACGTTTGCAGTGGATTGATGAATAGATTGAGGGAGGATTGCAGTGAATTGATGAATAGTTTGGGGGAGGATTGCAGTGGATTGATGAATAGTTTGGGGGAGGATTGCAGTGGATTGATGAATAGTCTGGGGGAGGATTTCTGTGGATTGATGAATAGTTTGGGGAGGATTGCAGTGGATTGATGAATAGTTTGGGGGAGGATTGCAGTGGGTTGATGAATAGTTTGGGTGTGGATTGCAGTGGATTGATGAATAGTTTGGGGGAGGATTTCAGAGGATTGATGAAAAGTTTGGGGGAGAATTGCAGTGGATTGATGAATAGTTTGGGGGAGGATTGCAGTGGATTGATGAATAGTCTGGGGGAGGATTTCTGTGGATTGATGAATAGTTTGGGGAGGATTGCAGTGGATTGATGAATAGTTTGGGGGAGGATTGCAGTGGTTTGATGAATAGTTTGGGTGTGGATTGCAGTGGATTGATGAATAGTTTGGGGGAGGATTTCAGAGGATTGATGAAAAGTTTGGGGGAGAATTGCAGTGGATTGATGAATATTTTGGGGGAGGATTGTCAGAGAATTGATGTATAGTATGGGAGAGGATTTCAGTGGATTGATGAATAGTTTGCGGAGGATTGTAGTGGATTGATGACTAGTTTGGGGGAGGATTTCAGTGGATTGATGAATAGTTTGCGGAGGATTGCAGTGGATTGATGAATAGTTTGGGGGAGGATTTCAGTGGATAGCTGAATAGTTTGGGGGAGGATTGCAGTGGGTTGATGAATAGCTGGGTGAGGATTGCAATGTATTGATGAATAGTTTGGTGAGGATTGCAGTGGATAGATGAGTAGTTTTGGGGAGGATTGCAGTGGATTGAAGAATAGTTCGGGAAGGATTGCAATGTATTGATGAATAGTTTGGTGAGGATTGCAGTGGATTGATGAATAGTGTGCGGAGGATTGCACTGGGTTGATGAATAGTTTCGGGGAGGATTTCAGTTGATTGATGAATAGTTTCGGGGAGGGTTGCAGTGGATTGATGAATATTTTGCGGAGGATTGCATTGGTTGATGAATTGTTTGGGGGAGGATTTCAGTGGATAGATGAATAGTTTGGGGGAGGATTGCAGTGGGTTGATGAATAGCTGGGTGAGGATTGCAATGGATTGATGAATAATTTGGTGAGGATTGCAGTGGATTGATGAATAGTGTGCGGAGGATTGCACTGGGTTGATGAATAGTTTCGGGGAGGATTTCAGTTGATTGATGAATAGTTTCGGGGAGGATTGCAGTGGATTGATGAATATTTTGCGGAGGTTTGCATTGGGTTGATGAATTGTTTGGGGGAGGATTTCAGTGAATAGATGAAAAGTTTGGTGAGGATTGCAGTGGATTGATGAATATTTTGCGGAGGATTGCATTGGGTTGATGAATTGTTTGGGGGAGGATTTCTTTGGATTCATAAATAGTTTGGGGGAGGATTGCAGTGGATTGATGGATAGTTTCGGGGAGGATTGCAGTGGATTGATGAATAGTTAGCGGAGGATTGCAGTGGATTGATGAATAGTTTGGGGGAGGGTTGCAGTGAATTGATGAATAGTTTGGGGGAGGATTGCAGTGGATTGATGAATAGTTTGGGGGTGGTTTGCAGTGAATTGATGAATAGTTTGGGGGAGGATTGCAGTGGATTGATGAATAGTTTGGGGGAGGATTTCAGTGGATTGATGAATAGTTTGGGGGAGGATTGCAGTGGATTGATAAATAGTGTGGGAAGGATTGCAGTGGATTGATGAATAGTTTGGGGGACGATTGCAGTGGATGGATGAATAGTTTGGCGAGGATTGCAGTGGATTGATGAATAGTTTGGTGGAGGATTGCAGTGGATTGATGAATAGTTTGGGGGAGGATTTCAGTGGGTTGATGAATAGTTTGAGGAGGATTGCAATGGATTGATGAATACTTGGGGGGAGGATTGCAATGGATTGATGAATAGTTGGCGGAGAATTGCAGTGGATTGATGAATAGTTTGGGGGAGGATTGCAATGGATTGCTGAGTTTGCGGAGGATTGCAGTGGGTTGATGAATAGTTTGGGGGAGGATTGCAGTGGATTGATGAATAGTTTGGGGGAGGATTTCAGTGAAATGATGAATAATTTGCAGAGGATTGCAGTGGATTGATGAATAGTTTGGAAGGATTTCTGTGGATTGATGAATAGTTTGAGGGAGGATTTCAGTGGATTGATGAATAGTTTGGGAAGGATTGCATTGGATTGATGAATAGTTTGGGGAAGGATTGCATTGGATTGATGAATAGTTTGGGGGAGGATTTCAGTGGATTGATGAATAGTTTGGGGGAGGATTGCAGTGGATTGATGATAGTTTGGGGGAGGATTGCAGTGGATTGATGAATAGTTTGGGGGAGGATTGCAGTGGATTGATGAATAGTTTGGGAAGGATTGCAGTGGATTGATGAATAGTTTGGGGGAGGATTGCAGTGGATTGGTGAGTAGTTTGCGGAGGATTGCAGTAGAGTGATGAATAGTTTGGGAAGGATTGCAGTGGATTGCTGAATAGTTTGGGGGAGGATTGCAGTGGATTGATGAATAGTTTGGGTGGGATTGCAGTGGATTGATGAATAGTTTTGGGGATGATTGCAGTGGATTGGTGAATAGTTTACGGAGGATTGCAGTGGATTGATGAATAGTTTGGGGGAGGATTGCAAATGATTGATGAATAGTTTGGGGAGGATTGCTGAGGATTGATGAATAGTTTGCGGAAGATTGGAGTAGATTGATGAATAGTTTGCGAAGGATTGCAGTGGATTGATGAATAGTTTGGGGGTGGATTGCAGTGGATTGATGAATAGTTTGGGGAAGGATTGCAGTGGATTGATGAATAGTTTGGGGGAGGATTGCAGTGGATTGATGAATAGTTTGGGGGAGGATAGCAGTGGATTGATGAATAGTTTGGGAAGGATTGCAGAACATTGATGAATAGTTTGGGAAGGATTGCAGTGGATTGATGAATAGTTTGGGGAGGATTGCAGTGGATTGATGAATAGTTTAGGGGAGGATTGCAGTGGATTGATAAATAGTTTGGGGGAGGATAACAGTGGATTGATGAATATTTTGGGGAAAATTGCAGAAGATTGATGAATAGTTTGGTGGAGGATTGCAGTGGATCGGTGAATACTTTGCGGAGGATTGCTGTGGATTGATGAATAGTTTGGGGGAGGATTGCAGAGGATTGGTGAATAGTTTGTGCCAGATTGCAGTGGATTGATGAATAGTATGGGAGGATTGCAGTAGATTGATGAATAGTTTGGGGGAGGATTGCAGTGGATTGATGAATAGTTTGGGGAGGATTGCAATAGATTGACTAATAATTTGAGGAGGATTGCATTGGATTGATCAATAGTTTGCAGAGGATTGCAGTGAATTGATGAATAGTTTGGGGGAGGATTGCAGTTGATTGATGAATTCTTTGGAGGAGGATTGCAATGGATTGATGTATAGTTTGCGGAGGATTGCAGTGGATTGATGAATAGTTTGGGGGCGGATTGCAGTGGATTGATGAATAATTTGGGGGAGAATTGCAGTGGATTGATGAATAGTTTGGGGGATGATTACAGTTGATTGATGAATAGTTTGGGGGAGGATTGCAGTGGATTGATGAATAGTTTGGGGAGGATTGCAGTGGATTGATGAATAGTTTGGGGAAGGATTGCAGTGGATTGATGAATAGTTTGGGGGAGGATTTCTGTGGATTGATGAATAGTTTGGTGGAGGATTGCAGTGGATTGATGAATAGTTTGGGAAGGATTGCAGTGGATTGATGAATAATTTGCGGAGGATTTCAGTGGATTGATGAATAGTTTGCGGAGGATTGCAGTGGATGGATGAATAGTTTGCGGAGGATTGCAGTGGATTGATGAATAGTTTGGGGAAGGATTGCAGTGGATTGATGAATAATTTGGGGGAGGATTGCAGTGGATTGATGAATAGTTTGCGGAGGATTGCAGTGGATTGATGAATAGTTTGGGGGAGGATAGCAGTGGACTGATAAATAGTTTGGGGGAGGATCGCAGCGCATTGATGAATAGTTTGGGGGAGGATTGCAGTGGATTGAAGAATAGTTTGGGAAGGATTGCAGTGGATCGATGAATAGTTTGGGGGAGGATTGCAGTGGATTGATGAATAGATTGAGGGAGGATTGCAGTGAATTGATGAATAGTTTGGGGGAGGATTGCACTGGATTGATGAATAGTTTGGGGGAGGATGCATGGATTGATGAATAGTTTGGGGGAGGATTGCAGTGGATTGAAGAATAGTTTGCGGAGGATTGCAGTGGATTGATGAATAGTTTGGGGAAGGATTGCAGAAGATTGATGAATAGTTTGGGAAGGATTGCAGTAGATTGATTAATAGTTTGGGGGAGGATTGCAGTGGATTGATGAATAGTTTGGGGGAGGATTGCAGTGGATTGATCAATAGTTTGGGAAGGATTGCAGTGGATTGATGAACAGTTTGTGGGAGGATTGCAGTGGATTGATGAATAATTTGTGGAGGATTGCAGTGGATTGATGAATAGTTTGGTGGAGGATTGCAGCGGATTGATGCATAGTTTGGGGGAGGATTGCAGTGGATTGAAGAATAGTTCGGGAAGGATTGCAGTGGATTGATGAATAGTTTGGGGGAGGATAGCAGTGGATTGATGAATAGTTTGGGGGAGGATTGCAGTGGATTGAAGAATAGTTCGGGAAGGATTGCAGTGGATTGATGAATAGTTTGGGGGAGGATTGCAGTGGATTGATGAATAGTTTGGGGACGATTGCAGTGGATTGATGAATAGTCTGGGGGAGGATTGCAGTGAATTGATGAATAGTTTGGGGGAGGATTGCAGTGGATTGATGAATAGATTGAGGGAGGATTGCAGTGAATTGATGAATAGTTTGTGGGAGGATTGCAGTGGATTGATGAATAGTTTGGGGAGGATTGCAGTGGATTGATGAATAGTCTGGGGGAGGATTTCTGTGGATTGATGAATAGTTTGGGGAGGATTGCAGTGGATTGATGAATAGTTTGGGGGAGGACTGCAGTGGGTTGATGAATAGTTTGGGTGTGGATTGCAGTGGATTGATGAATAGTTTGGGGGAGGATTGCAGTGGATTGATGAATAGTTTGGGGGAGGATTGCAGTGGGTTGATGAATAGTTTGGGGGAGGATTGCAGTGGATTGATGAATAGTTTGGGGGAGGATTTCAGAGGATTGATGAAAAGTTTGGGGGAGAATTGCAGTGGATTGATGAATATTTTGGGGGAGGATTGCAGAGAATTGATGTATAGTTTGGGAGAGGATTTCAGTGGATTGATGAATAGTTTGCGGAGGATTGTAGTGGATTGATGACTAGTTTGGGGGAGGATTTCAGTGGATTGATGAATAGTTTGCGGAGGATTGCAGTGGATTGATGAATAGTTTGGGGGAGGATTTCAGTGGATAGCTGAATAGTTTTGGGGAGGATTGCAGTGGGTTGATGAATAGCTGGGTGAGGATTGCAATGTATTGATGAATAGTTTGGTGAGGATTGCAGTGGATTGATGAATAGTGTGCGGAGGATTGCACTGGGTTGATGAATAGTTTCGGGGAGGATTTCAGTTGATTGATGAATAGTTTCGGGGAGGATTGCAGTGGATTGATGAATATTTTGCGGAGGATTGCATTGGCTTGATGAATTGTTTGGGGGAGGATTTCAGTGGATAGATGAATAGTTTGGGGGAGGATTGCAGTGGATTGATGGATAGTTTCGGGGAGGATTGCAATGGATTGATGAATAGTTTGGTGAGGATTGCAGTGGATTGATGAATAGTGTGCGGAGGATTGCACTGGGTTGATGAATAGTTTCGGGGAGGATTTCAGTTGATTGATGAATAGTTTGGGAAGGATTTCTGTGGATTGATGAATAGTTTGAGGGAGGATTGCAGTGGATTGATGAATAGTTTGGGAAGGATTGCATTGGATTGATGAATAGTTTGGGGAAGGATTGCACTGATTGATGAATAGTTTGGGGGAGGATTTCAGTGGATTGATGAATAGTTTGGGGGAGGATTGCAGTGGATTGATGAATAGTTTGGGGGAAGATTGCAGTGGATTGATGAATAGTTTGGGGCAGGACTGCAGTGAATTGATGAATGGTTTGGTGGAGGATTGCAGTCGGTTGATGACTAGTTTGGGGGAGGAGTGCAGTGGGGTTGATGAATAGTTTGCGGAGGATTGCAGTGAATTGATGAATAGTTTGGGGGAGGATTGCAGTGGATTGATGAATAGTTTGGGGGAGGATTGCAGTAGATTGATGAATAGTTTGGGAAGGATTGCAGTGGATTGATGAATAGTTTGGGGGAGGATTGTAGTGGATTGATGAATAGTTTGGGAAGGATTGCAGTGGATTGATGAATAGTTTGGGAAGGATTGCAGTGGATTGGTGAGTAGTTTGCGGAGGATTGCAGTAGAGTGATGAATAGTTTGGGAAGGATTGCAGTGGATTGCTGAATAGTTTTGGGGAGGATTGCAGTGGATTGATGAATAGTTTGGGTGGGATTGCAGTGGATTGATGAATAGTTTTGGGGGATGATTGCAGTGGATTGGTGAATAGTTTACGGAGGATTGCAGTGGATTGATGAATAGTTTGGGGAAGGATTGCAAATGATTGATGAATAGTTTGGGGGAGGATTGCTGAGGATTGATGAATAGTTTGCGGAAGATTGGAGTAGATTGATGAATAGTTTTGCGAAGGATTGCAGTGGATTGATGAATAGTTTGGGGGTGGATTGCAGTGGATTGATGAATAGTTTGTGGAAGGATTGCAGTGGATTGATGAATAGTTTGGGAAGGTTTTGCAGTAGATTGATGTATAGTTTGGGGGAGGATTGCAGTGGATTGATGAATAGTTTGGGGAAGGATTGCAGAACATTGATGAATAGTTTGGGAAGGATTGCAGTGGATTGATGAATAGTTTGGGGGAGGAATGCAGTGGATTGATGAATAGTTTAGGGGAGGATTGCAGTGGATTGATAAATAGTTTGGGGGAGGATAACAGTGGATTGATGAATATGTTGGGGGAAAATTGCAGAAGATTGATGAATAGTTTGGTGGAGGATTGCAGTGGATCGGTGAATACTTTGCGGAGGATTGCTGTGGATTGATGAATAGTTTGGGGGAGGATTGCAGTGGATTGGTGAATAGTTTGTGCCGGATTGCAGTGGATTGATGAATAGTATGGGGAGGATTGCAGTAGATTGATGAATAGTTTGGGGGAGGGTTGCAGTGGATTGATGAATAGTTTGGGGAGGATTGCAATAGATTGACTAATAATTTGAGGAGGATTGCATTGGATTGATGAATAGTTTGGGGGCGGATTGCAGTTGATTGATGATTCTTTGGAGGAGGATTGCAATGGATTGATGTATAGTTTGCGGAGGATTGCAGTGGATTGATGAATAGTTTGGGGGCGGATTGCAATGGATTGATGAATAGTTTGCGGAGGATTGCAGTGGATTGATGAATAGATTGGGGAAGGATTGCAGTGGATTGATGAATAGTTTGGTGGAGGATTGCAGTGGATTGATGAATAGTTTGGGAAGGATTGCAGTGGATTGATGAATAATTTGCGGAGGATTTCAGTGGATTGATGAATAGTTTGCGGAGGATTGCACTGGATGGATGAATAGTTTTGCGGAGGATTGCAGTGGATTGATGAATAGTTTGGGGAAGGATTGCAGTGGATTGATGAATAATTTGGGGGAGGATTGCAGTGGATTGATGAATAGTTTGCGGAGGATTGCAGTGGATTGATGAATAATTTGGGGCAGGATAGCAGTGGACTGATAAATAGTTTGGGGGAGGATCGCAGCGCATTGATGAATAGTTTGGGGGAGGATTGCAGTGGATTGAAGAATAGTTTGGGAAGGATTCCAGTGGATTGATGAATAGTTTGGGGGAGGATTGCAGTGGATTGATGAATAGATTGAGGGAGGATTGCAGTGAATTCATGAATAGTTTGGGGGAGGATTGCACTGGATTGATGAATAGTTTGGGGAAGGATTGCATGGATTGATGAATAGTTTGGGGGAGGATTGCAGTGGATTGAAGAATAGTTTGCGGAGGATTGCAGTGGATGAAAGATGAATAGTTTGGGGAAGGATTGCAGAAGATTGATGAATAGTTTGGGAAGGATTGCAGTAGATTGATGAATAGTTTGGGGGAGGATTGCAGTGGATTGATGAATAGTTTGGGGGAGGATTGCAGTGGATTGATCAATAGTTTGGGAAGGATTGCAGTGGATTGATGAATAGTTTGGGGGAGGATTTCTCTGGATTGATGAAAAGTTTGGGGGAGGATTGCGGTGGATTGATGAATAGTTTGGGAAGGATTGCAATGGATTGATGAACAGTTTGTGGGAGGATTGCAGTGGATTGATGAATAATTTGTGGAGGAT